>RJWT010002651.1:0-39840 GCA_004365215.1 Cuniculus paca | reverse complement strand
AGTTATTTTAAATTATGGGCTATAGCTCAAATTTACAGTTATTTAGGATACTCTATTTGATCATTTTATATAAAATTATGTTTTCTTTAAATAATAACATAGCTAATTAACTATATTTGACAAATGAGAAGCTTCTTTTGGCAATTTCCAACTAAAACTTATTTCACCTTGAAGCAAAAGTTTGCTTTGAAAAAAATCTTACTAAAAGATTGTAAATTCCCTTCCTTTATAGAGCACATAAAACATAATTTGACCAACTATTAATGATTCAGAATATTTTTATGAACATACCCCAGAGTATTTTTGTGGCAATATGATATAGAATTGTTTGATTATTTTATAGCATATCTACTCCTCTTTGCTATCAGCTGTTATTTTCCACGTTTCCATTGTTCCTGTCTCTAAAAGCTCTCACATCTTTGCAATTTTTGTTTCTTTCCTGTTTGAAATGAAAAGTAAAATCCCCTGTTTTGCTATTCTAGCTTGTACTCCAGCTTCAAATGTCATCCAAATGATAAGTACTCCCAAGTCTATTTCCATCCTAGACCTTTCTACAGCAGCAGACTTTGAAAAAAAATTATTTCCTACTACACTGGAAGACTCCATTTTTTTGTCCATGACATGTTCTTTAGAGAATTTACAGGGCATAAAGACCATTCTCTGTGATTCTATAGATTTTGTTACATGAGTCTGCCTGCTGTTCTAGAATGATATTCTCAAGGACCTGGGATGTAGCTCAGGGGCACAGCAACTGCCTGGCAAGTGCAAGGTCCTGAGTTTGATTCCCAGTACAAAAAAAAAAAAATGATATTCTCAGATCCCTGTGGAGCATTTCTCTTCTTTTGCCTCATTTATTACTAGGCACACAGACAATGGTAAAAATAGTTGAATGAGATAAAATAAAAGTAATGTATGACTACAGTCATGGAATAAACTACATGGGTTTCAGTCCAAAAGTTAAGAAGATATTCAGGCCTTCAGGGATGATTTAGCTTGTTTCCAGGCTACTAAACTGTGTACATAGGTATAAAGTAGGAAAAATAACAGAACAAGTTATTAATGTTTTAAGAGACACACAAGCAGAAAATTAAAATAAAGAGTAGCTGAGGAAGAAAGTAGTATCAAAATGGTTTAGTATGTGGAAGAAAAATACAATCTTTTCTATTAATGCAGGAAAAAAGTAACCAAACACAGCATCAATCCTTTGTTAAAAATCAAAAACAGAAACAAAACCAATACCAGGAAATCAGAAATTGAAGATAACTTCTTTTGCCAGATAAAATACATTAGCAAAAATCTAAAGCTGATGTATTCAATGGTGAAAATCTTGTATTTTCTCATCTAAAACTGCAAACAGGGAAAGGATATCTTCCCTAACCAATCCCATTCAATATTGAATTGGAAGTTACAGCCAGTGTTATAAGGAAAAAAAATATATCAAAACAAATGAGAAATGAGAAGATAAAAGTTTCTTTGCAGATGACTCAACATCTTTACAGTTATTGCCTGACTGTCTTCTCGTTTTCATTGTTTCCAGTGATAAATCTGCTGTTATACTTATCTTTGTCCCCCTATATGTGTTTTCTAACCCTGCTCACTTTTTTTTTTTTTTTTTGCGGCACCGGGGATTGAACTCACAACCTTGCATTTGCCAGGCAGGCGCTTAGACCGCTGAGCTAGATCCCCAGCCCTACCCTGCTCACTTTTTAAGTTTTCTCTTATCATTGGTTTTGAATAATTTGATTATGATGTGACTTGGTGTATTATATTTTATATTTCTTCTCGTTGGTGGTTCACTGAGGTTGTTTGATCTGTTGACTCATTTTTTTCATCAAATTTAATATAATGTTGGCCATTATTTTATCAAAATGTTTTCTGTTTTCTCTTTCTCACTTATCTCACTATGAGACTGATCATACATGTATTAGGATGCTTGAACTTATTGCAAAGTTCAGTGATGCTCTTTTCATTTTTTTAATTCTTCTTTCTCCTTTTTCTTCATTTTGAATACTTTCTGTTGCTAACATCTAGCTCAATAATCTCTTCTTCTACAACATCTAATCTGTTATTAATTGAATCCAATGTGTTTTTCATCTCATATGTTACAGTTTTCTTCTCTAGCATTAAAAATATGTTCCATGCTTTAACTTTTGGACAGAACACTAGTTTCAATAACTGATAAATGTCCTTGGCTTGCTAATTCGAACATCTGCCAGTTTGGGGCTACTTGTGAGTAACCATTTAGATACTTATTTTGCATCATATTTTATTTACATGTCTAACAAGTTTTTATTGAGTACTGTTATTATAATTTTTACTTTGTTGAATTGTGGATTTTTTATCCCCAAAAATAGTCATAAACATTTCACTGAGACACAGTTAAGTTACTTGCAAATAGTTTGATTTTTTTGGATCTTGCTTTAAGATTTTTTAAAGAAAGAACAAAACAGTTCTCAAATTAGGGATAGTTATTCCTCAATACTGATTTGAACCCTTTCTGATACCTACTTCACACTCTGGACTGTGAGGTTTTCCAGTCTGTCTGGGGAACTGGTACTGTAAAATCATCTTTGTGTGATGTTTAAAATTGTTACCTTAAGATAATTCTTTCCTGTTCTTGAGTGGTTTCCTTGGAACTCAGTTGAATACCTGCAAAGGATACTGCTATTCTCCAAGATTCTTTCTCTGTGTAGTTTTCTCATTTCTACCTTTATGTTCTGAAAACTTTAACTGTGTTAGTCTTAAGGACCAACAAGAGGCTTGATTTTTCTCTTCAACCCTAGGAACCTTCTGAGCTTAGCCTCCTCTCTTTCCTTGTGCTATAGTGTGAAGAGTCTTTCAAGGTACTGAGAGAGGACAATTATAGGCTTGCTTCATTTGTTTCCTGTCTTTCAAGGATCACTGTCTTCTGTGGTCAGATGTCCAATGTCTCACAAACCATTGTTTGTCCTTCAGGTAGGTGGCTAACTCCAAGTTAAAAATTCTTGGTCATAGTGGAAGAAAGTAACCAATTATATTTGACAAAGGTGTCAAGACAATTCAGTGAAGAATTATCTTTGCATGAAATTATATGGAAATAATTGTTAAAGCACAAAAGGAAATGGCTTTTGTCAATCTTCTGTAAATTATAAAAATAACTTAGAATGGACTATAGGCCTAATTATAAGATAAAATGACAAATATAAATATAAAATGACAAATTTCTAGGATGAAATGTAAGAGAAAATTCTTGTGCCTGAGACTAGGCAGATTTCTTAAATACAAAATCAAATCTATGATCTTTTTACAAAATAAATTGGGCTTCTTCAAAATCAAAAACTTCTATCCCGTTAAAAATACTATTAATAGAATGAAGACAAGGGATCAACTGAAAGAAAATATTTTCATATCACATTTCTGTTAAAGAACTTACATGCAGGATGGGGTTAGAGAAAAAAGAAGTATCAAGATACATCATGTACAGGTACAAATGTTCTATGATGAATGTTATCATTATGTATATCTAAAATTTACCAATAAAACCAATAAAATTTTAAAAAGAACTTTCATGCAGAATATTTAAGATTCTCAAAATTTTATAATGAGAAAATAACCCAACCAACAAATTGGATAATAGAAAAATGTATGTGAAAAACTTCATCAAAAATATATATGGCAAAAAAATACGTGAAGAGATGCTCAATATTATTAGAGAAATACAAATCAAAATGTAACAGGACACCACTACACACTGTGAAAGAATTTCCAAAATTCGATACTGATAATGCCAAGTACTTAAAGGATACAAAACAGCTGGCACTTTCTCATATTGCAGATGAGAATGCAATCTGGTACTGCTAGTTTGAGAAATCAGTTTAGCAGTCTCTTATAAGGGTACATATACATTTACTGTTGAGTCAACAATACAGTTTCCTAGGTATTTAATCCCAATCAATCACTCAAAACTCATAAAAATGTATACAATAACTTTATTTTAAAAAACCCCAAATTGTAAACAACTCAAACTTCCCACAACTGTGAAAGGATAAAAAATAAATTTCTTAGGGTTGGGGATCTAGTTCAGCAGCTCAAGCGCTTGCCTGGTAAGCGTGAGGTTGTGTGTTCAATCCCCAGTACCAAATAAATAAATAAATTTCTTGCAGAGTTCAGATAATAAAAAGTTTGCTCAGCTATAACAAACTACTGATGCACTAAAAAACAAAGGTGAATCTTAAGTGCAACCAGCTGAGTGAATGAAATCATTCCCAAGGCCTAAATATATTATTCTATTTATATGGCATCATATTACTAATTCTCCAATCTCTGGGACAAAACACCTGGCACCTTCAGCTTAAAAGAAGAAAAGTTTATTTTGGCTCATGGTTTCGGGGACTTGAATTCATGATTAGCTGGTTTAAGGCAGAAGTGGCAGGATAGAAAGGCACAGTAGAGGAAAGTTACTGAACCTAAAACAGCTGGAAGCAGAGAGAGAAGAGGAGGAGCCAGGAACAAGAGCACACCCTTCTATGTCACACACCCAGTGACCGCCTCCTCCTGGCACATTGAGCTATGAACTCATCAACAGATTAACCCACTGATGAACATAGCTCCCCCATTATCCTAGATCTTCCAAAAGCCCCTGCTTTGAACACATGAGACTTTGGAAGACAGTTTAGATTTAAACCACAGCAGATATTCTTCCATAGATAAAACTAAGTGAAATGCAAATCAGTGTTTGCGAACAGTAGAGGGTTCAGGAAAAGGACTGGCTATGAAATGGAAGCCTGAGGGAATTCTGAGATCATTGGACTATTTTTGCCTTAATTACGCTGTTTTCACTTCTCAAAACTCATCAAAAAGAGGGAACTTTAGCTAGGGTAAATTTAAAAAGTGATTATGATGCTGTACCATTATGTAAAAGTGTAGCATATGAAATTCACTCTATTACACTGCTGCAAATGTAAACTAAATACATCTAAAAAGAAGGGCTAGAAGTTAGCTTAGACAAATGAATCATACACTAAAATAAAATACAGTGGGCAACTTTTCATTTGGGCTTTTGTTATTTATAATTTAGTATGCTTTTGACAATACAACAAAGTTTTCAAAATCAATTTAAAGAACGAATATAAAAATTAAACATTTTTTACTTTTTAAAGGTTAGTGGATCTTGTTTTGTCAAAAAGCCAAGGATTTTTAGTCAGCTTCTTCAATTATAACTCTGAAAATAACTATTGAAATAAAGAAAAACACTTATAATTCAGAAATCTTTTTCCCCTTTCAGAATTACAAAAAGTATTTTTAAAAGTTTTGCACAGTAAAAAAGTAGTGAGGTACTTCTCTTGGCTTTAGCGAGCAAAATCCCCCAGAAGACCAACCATGTTGGAGAAGGTAGTTTAATTCAAATACAAATTACATTTGGAGTTCTCTCAGGATATCTACCTGGATTTTTCACTAATAATTATGATCATAAGTAGTATAAGGAAGAGAAATGAAGGACAATGTACAATCTCAGAAGTGAAAATTTTTAAGTTTCTCTGAGGACTAATGAAGAAATGGATGTGAGAGTTGCGTATTTAAAAATCTAAGTAGGACTTTGCTGGATGAGATAGAGGATAGCACTTCAGATGGAAACAGCAAACACAAAAGCATGAAAGTGTGAGAGGTCACAGTGCATCCTCATAATGCTGTATTAACTGGGAAGTTGGCTCAGTTATTAGGAAAGAATTCAAGCATAGAAACAGACTTAGAAGTTAAATGAGTATTTAATAAACATAATAATTATTCAAGGAAAGCGTTAAAGCAAAACTTAAAGATCTTCCAGTTTAATGTATCACAAATTAGGATTCTGGGGGAAAAAAAGTATATAGGAGAAAAGTAGCATACCTTAAGGTATCTAGCAGCTTCGGGATTAAACATAGGTGTTTTGATATAATGAAAGAAGAGTGTTGCAATTCTTTTTCTGAGTCCTTCAAGGTTCTCAGGTTTGACTCCTCTCATCATAAGGTCAACTTCTCTGTCAACCAATTCTAGGATTTCCTGGGTCAGTTCACATTCATGTTCCTATACAAAGCACAAAAGAATTTAGAATAAAATTTTAAAAATCACAAAGTTCATTTCACCCAAACAGACCCATAAACTACATTCCAAGAGAAATGAAATAGTGTTAATAGGGGTACAAATTGGTAAAAATACTTTGGAGACAATAGCATTATCTAATATTAGTTAATATGCATAACCTATGACCCAGCAATTCCACTTACATGTGCTTTAGAGCAGTGTGCAAAAAGAGCTATTTCATAGTAGCCAAACATTGGAACAACCAAATACTGTATCCACTAAAAATAAATTATAGGTTATTCATTCAGTAGAATATTATCTAAGGTATAAAACTTAATGAACTAGCCAGATGCGATGGAGTAATTTCAGCACTCTGGGAGGCTGAGGCAAGAGGACTGCAAGTTTGAACCAAGCCTGGGCAATTTATAGTGAGACACTGTTTTTGAAAACAAAAATAACCAGTTCTGTTGGCTCATGCCTGTAATTCCAGTACTTGGGAAGCTGAAGCAGGAGAATCCCTGCAAGCTTGAAGCCAGCCTGCACTACATAGTGAGCTGAAGGCCAGCGTGAACTACATAGTGAGACCCTCTCTTAAAAAAAAAAATTATAAGGGCTGGGGATTTAGCTCAGCGGTCTAAGTGCCTGCCTGGCAAGCACACGGTCGTGAGTTCAATCCCCGGTGCTGCAAAAAAAAAAAAAAAAAAAATTATGAAGGGCTGATAACGTACCTCAATGCCGAGTTCCTGGGTTCAACCCCAGTTCCACATAAAAAGAACTATATAGCTACATAATAATAGCATGTTTAAATATTACACAGTAATTTTGAAAAAAAATAAGCAAGGCATAAAATAATACAGCACTACAATTTCATTAAATACAATTCAAAATTAAATAACGGTAAGTGATATTATTTAGAGACTCACACAGAGGTAATAAAACTGTGGAAGAAAATTAATGAAATGGCTCCCATGAAAGTTAGCAGGGTTGTTACCTCTCACAGATAAGAGAAAGGCTTTGCCAAGATGAGAAAGGGGCACACAGGAAATGTTCTCACTGACCCGTTCAGTATTTGCTGGACTATATATTTTTTGTGTGTTCATTGTAATTCCTAGTAATTTTTAATAAAGTAATAAAAATGAGCATGCTTGACTAAGAAAGCATCTGGCAGGAGTTCAGGTATTAAGGTAGTACAGGTATTTATTCATTAGTAGTAAAACGCAAGTCGCTCTGACTTTCCAAAGAAGAAGCAGATGGTGCACAGTTTGAACTCAGTCAAATGGTAGTCAGTGACTACAGAATAAGACTCTTTCATATTTTTAGTACTTACTTGGTAAAGTTAACACAAGTCTGCCTCAATGGTCCCTTGCCTTTGAGGAAATTTAGAAGGATGTGGAGATTTTAGTATTTCTTCAAGCTTGAAGATTTAAACCAACTGCTCCAAAATGAGGACTAGACAGCATTCTCATTTATTCTTGTATCATTCATGATCTTTCTTTATTTTCTAGGTGTTTCTAATGTGTACCCAGGTTAAACATGCACTAACTGTCTAATCGTCATCAGAATAATATCTATTGTTTACTGAGAGCATCCTACATATGAGGCACAGTGACTAATTTTATACATAATGAAACTGATTTACAGAAATATTAAATCATTTATTTAAGGTTGTATAGTCATGAATGCATAGACTCGGACTTTGAGTCATGCTTAAATATCTTAATCCTCTATCAAAATTATTATATAAATGCATGTATAAGTATTTTGATTAAATTATTTATGTGCATGGATCATCTTTTGAGACCATCACTAGCTTTTTTCAATTATTTAGCTATTTGTCCTATTTATGCTTATACTCTTTTTTAATCTAACTGGGTTTTTTATTTCCCTCTACAAACGACATGTTTATTTCCGAGCTCTGGACCTATTGTTTCTTCCATTCTAATAGCTTCATCTGTTAAGGCTAGTCACAACAAAACATCTCTGAAAAAGTAGTCCAGAACAAAAGCCGTCCATCAATGCCTCTGTTCTCAAAACAGGCAGAAATGCAAAATGCCTACAAAAACTTGTCTCCCAGTAAGAACTGTTTACCTAACTATTTAATTTGTTTTAAAAGATTTGCAGCTGGCTGTGGGTGGCAGACATCTGTAATCCCAGTACTTGGAAGGCTGAGACAAAAGGATCACTGCGAGTCCAAAGCCAGTCTTGCTTGGCTATACAGTAAATTCAAGGCCAGCCTAAACTACATAGCAAGATCTTGCCTCAAACAGAAAAAAAAATTACATATTTTAGTCTTGTTTTTCTCAACAGAAAGAGGGTTTTTTGTAGTTAAGGGGCAAAAAATACATAGGAGATCTTTTTGAAAGTTACACTTGTATAATTCTCAGGCTTGCAATTTACTTAGATGGACATAAATATGGCTTTTATTCCCCCGGTTATTTTCGTGAACCACTGATTATCATTAGGATATCTATATTGTATATGCCCTGGGAATTTGGGTCATATTGATGATCCAAACTAACAGACCACACAGTTATCTAATCCATTGCTTATGTGGAAACTTTAGTTACTACAAATGATCCTTTAGAAACAATTGATATATCTATCATAAATGGAAGAAAGCAGTAGTCAAGTGTCTTATTATCTTCAAGTATTCAAAAGCACAATTCAGAAAGCAACTATCTTTAGCTGAATTGCTCATTTAACGGATTTATATTGACAATAATACATGTCTACTGTTACATTCAGTTTGAGCTATAAAAAGCAAGGGGATTGTTATGGTTTATATCTGGGTGGCTCATAGGCAGGGCTTTGGAGAAGTGATCGGATCGTGGGTGTGTGATATTCACCACTGGATCAGTCCACTGATGAGTTTATAGCTGGGTGCGAGGTTGGGAGGTGAAGTCTGGTGGGAAGAGGTGGGTCACCCTGGGCATGGCCTGGAGATACATATATCCCTCTTCCTCCCTTGATCGCTGCTGCTTCCTGCCTGCCTTGCCATGAACTCTTTTTCTTCTGCTATGCTGCCCTGCCTGGAGCTGGCCAACTCTGGACTGAAACTTGTACAAACTGTAAACCAAAATAAATCTCTCCTCCTTTAACTTGTGGGTGATGGGCATTTTGTCCCAGCGATGAGAAAATGACTAAGACAGGCACCATTGGTTCTAATGATCCTGGAGCTTTCCCCTTTAAGCATATTAAAAACATACGCATTGCAGCAAATGGCTAGGTATGCTTCCCAGATTATCTCCACACCTCGAATGAAGCAGTCTCCCTGTGGCATCTGGTGGCACCTGACAGCTCTCTACAGAGCCTCTCTCTGGGGTTGCACACCACTGAAAAGAGCCATCTTGGTGAATAAAATGATCTCATCAGAGGTCGTGCTTTTTTCTCTGAGTATCTGGAATCAAATGACTAATCAATGTGGAGGAATAAGGGTCCAGGACCCTATGAGAGTTAGGAGTAGGTAGGAACAGGATATAAATAGAGTGCTGGCCCCAGTCCAGTTCATAATCTATACATGGGATTCACAGAGCTTTCAAGTGCTCATTGCTCTGCTCCTTGGATAAGCAGTTGGGATGGAGTGGTTGGTACCTGCCACTTGGAGAACAGCAACTTTAAGGATTCTGATTTCTGGAGAGAAAAATGCTTCTAATGGAGGACACAGCAAGAGTGTTTTTATGCCTCAGTCCTCTGGTCCAAGAGACCTGGAGTGAATTGACCCTAATCTTCCAACAGATAGGGCTGTTATTACCCAGAGAGGCAGGAAAGAATGTGTTTGGCACTCAGGTATTGGACATTTGTTGATACGCCCTTACCTGATTTTTTACAACAAATGGAAGTCCAGTAGCCCCAGCCTACGAACAGTGACCTATAGAGTGCTAAAGGTACGGGTCCTTCCTAAATGGTAGGTCATCCAGATCAGCAAAGGTGCTAGTTGAGGGTGAAAGAAATATAAAATAGAAGGTGGAGGAAAGATCCAGGAGTATTTTCTGTGGCCTTAAGGCCAATGACTACAGTAGGAACTGTAGTTTTTGTCATTAACCTTGCACCTAAAATTTTCTCTAAGAAAAAGAGCCTATCCAAAGCAGAGAAATTAATCCCAAAACTTGTGGATCCCAAGAAGCAGACGGGTCCAGAAAGCAGTATGTGTGGTATACACTGTATCCAAACTGGAAGCTCCCGTTCTTCTGACAATTCTCAACGAGCTCCTTTCTGAGAATCACTGAGGAAGAGGGATGCTTTATCCAAAGTCACACTTCTTTTCCAAGGTCAGCTCACATCCAATAAAAGCTCCATGTGGGAGTAAAACACCTTCTCTATCCCTTGCCTCAACTCAGGGTAACTCTCAAGGGCCCCCTATTCAGCTTCAGAGTTTTCGTGAGATTGGCTAAAGTCTTTGCTGACACTCCACCGTAACTGAATCTCTCCATCTGCTTACTGTACTGCCTCACAGAAGCTATCCAGAGAGCTGTCGCCAGTGAAATTCCTGACCAGAAACCCCCATTTTAGAGTCTGTTTCCTGAGGAAACTTAGCCTGTGTCTGATATTCACTAATTATTCAAAGCAGGCTTAAAACACGGAAAATCAAAAATGGATGAGAAAAATACAAAAAGTTTTAACTGTTTTAAAACTGCTGAAAATAGTTCTTCATTGAAAAATATCCAAAATGTGCATAATGTAGATAATTATTGCAGCCTTACTGAAATAACTGTTAATGTCATGCTGTATATCTGCATATATTTGCATACATTGCATAAAGCCATATCTGCATATGTAAATATTAATTATGCTGTGTTTACATTTTATTATGTTTCATAATATTATCTTGAATGTTTTCAGATAAATATGAATTCATAAACCTAATTTTTCCAAACTAAACAATATAATTATCTATATGAAAAATGTATAATTACATTATTAATATTTATAATTACATAATGCAAAATATTTTGCTTGTTTTAATACTCAACTAATTTTTTACTGATAGTGAAACTCTATCCCAACTGTAAGAGAAATTTTACATACCTTCACCGTGTGCTTAAGTGTTAAGAGTATATCCAGTCGCTCATCCTGAGAGATATTTTGCAGCTTGATGCATTTATAGATGTTTTGCAACTCTCTGGCTCTGATTGTGAACTGTGTATCCATCTCAATTATTTTACCATCAGACCTTCTCCACGTCTTTGGACTTGAACACTTGAAAATAGTATTATGTTTTTAATAGGTACATTAATTGCTTATTAGTCCCATGATGTGGGAAGGGCATATCTGTCTGGTTCAATTATATTGAGTGTGTATAGTGTGTTTTAATCACACCTTTACCATTAAAGATAACATTCACAAAGAAGTTATAACAGCCCTTGAGGATTTAGACAAAGATATACTAAAAAGGGACTGTGTGAGTTATAGTTTAGTGTCCACTATAAAAGTAAATCTGTAAAGTTCAAAATTCTTCATCAGGCAGTTACCCTTCATGAAAAAGCTATGCATACAGTCATCCTTCTCTATTTATAAGTTCTGAATCCTCAGATTCAATCAACCACAGGTCAAAAATATTGTTTTTAAAACTGCATCTGAACCAAACACGTACACACCTGTTTTTCTTGTAAGTGATTTCCAAAACGATGTAGTATAGCAAATACTTACCACTGAGTTTTATTGTATTAGCATTTATAAATAATCTAGAAAAGTATAGGGGAAGATGTACATAGATTCTCAGCAAATACTACACCATTATATATAAGGGACTTAAGCAACTGAGTTTGCTATCCTGTGAATCCTGGAACCAACTCCTGTGGCTGTGAGGAACTATCGTATCTGATTATCTTAGCTGTGCTGTGATGTTTACCACCCTAATGATGGCTAACATTCTCACTTTCTATTTTCACATTTGACTTGATGCCTCCCAGTCTAGCCAACCTACTCAACTGAGGGTGAGAGATGGAGTTCACTTGTTCCAGAGCTGATCTCAGGGCCCTCAATCTAAGAAATCAGAGAGCAGCAAATAGGATGACGAATGAGTCCTCTAAAGACTACAGGGCACCAGTGCAGTCTTCAGTGATAGTACCTCTGTGGAGAAGATTATTTCAGTTCTCTCTAGAAGATGCAGCCACCTAGAAATGTCACAGTGATAATGTACTGCTTATTTACTCTTCTACTTTAGGGTAAAATGCCATTGGGTTTCCCTGATTATAATCTTTCACATACAAGGCTGTGTTGACCCCAACTGTTAGCTGTTAGCTGTTCAAATGTTGATCCTTTCATAGGTTAATTGGTAATTGTTTTGAGAACCTTGTAACCCAACTTATGCCATATTTGCAACCATTTAAATCTGAGCTGTGAAATAGTTTAAAATTGAAATAGAAGCTCTATGTATTGGAACAAATCATTAAGAATGTAGACTACTAAACAGAGGCATACTATAAAATTATATTTAAAATGACAGTATTGTGAAGAACTTTTTAGTTATAACAATTTTTGTTTTTTAGGTTTTTTTTTAGTTTCTTTTGTTATAACAATTATCATGAAGTTTTTACATTTCATATTAGCAAAGTTACATTTCAAACTACAGAACTACCTCTTACAAAAGAACTATTTTTCATACATCTTCAGTATAATGCCATTATATTCAGGTCAAAGCAACAATAACAGTTGTTTAGACTAGGAACATTTATTAAGAAAATTTAGATTCTCACTGCTAGTTTTAATTCAGCAAATGAAAAGCCGCACCTCGTAATTAATTTATATTGTTAGACTATAAATTTGATAGTAAGGAAGGTGTTGTTAATTAGCAGGCTGATAGAATTAAGTAAATTGATTAAAGAATTATAAAATGTAAATAGCTCAGTAATAAAATGGTATATTATTTAATTATGATCACAGAAATAAAGTAATTTTATATGGACATAGCCTTGTTTTGGATAATCCTCAGAGTGGTACAATGCTTGTCTCAAAACTATTTTCAAAACTTTTAAGCATTAAGGAAGCTTAAGCTGTTTCATATTGCAGTATTCTAAAGTCTAACTTCTTAAATCTTTGCATGCAGTTGTGATCAGAGTGACTATTTTAAATGTAATTTTCTTCCTAGCAGTAATGTGGACAATACCTTTTGCTCCGCACATTGACTTTTTCCATTTGTAATAATCTTTATATTAATGTTTTCAGGAAATGCCTACTTTAGCTACATCACATTTTTTCAGTTGATGCCAACTGGCTTTTGAGAGCTTAAAATGTATTGATTTGATTCTACCTTCTCTCCAAGTTTCCAATCTGAACAAATATGCTACAACATGACAATATCTAGGGCGTTTCTAAATACATTCTATATCCACATTTTTCCCATTATTTAATTTTGAATTCAATCCTGATTTTTCCGTAAAGATTCCTCTAATACTGTGTTTTGGACCAATGACATCATTCATATCTGAAATCCTAACACATTTGTAGAAATAAACACACACAAATGTGTAGGGTCTCTTTTTCAGTTACCTAAGGCAGTGAAATTCATATTCAAATTGTTCTTTAATTACTTTATGATTAATTCTGTTTACTCCAGAACATAACAAATAAATTTCTCATATAATTCTGTACATTTCACGATACCTAAAGTATTCATTTGCTCAATTAACAAATATTTACTATATTTAGTTATATATAGTTGTATACTAGGTACTGAGTAGATAAAATACTGTCCTGATTTCAAGAGCCCTCTAATTTCATGAGATGTAAAGGTAAGAAAACAAGTAATTAAGGAAAGAGTGAGTATGGCTAATAATTGTCAATAAATAGTTAACTATGGGTGGTTATAAAGCACTTAACTGGTGAAATGAAAATAGTATCTGAATGAAAGCTGAAAAATATCTAGGAGTTACTTCGATTTGAAGTTCGAGTTCCCTAGAGCTGGAACAGGAAAGACGTGTATATACATATGTTTGGTGTTTTATACTTAGATGTATTTCTGCCAAATCTGATAACTTGGTTTTCAAGTGTAAGATTCTTTGATTTCAGGCCTGAAGGTGTTTTTTACTCTGACTCAGGAAAATGTCAATTTTGCTTACTTCTTTTTCCTGTTTTCTTTTTTTTTTTCTTTCAACACTTTGGTTATAATAAGAGACGTACAACAATCATGTTTTTAAATTACTTCAAAAAGTAAAAGTGTAATAAATTCCATTTAACTGGCAACATAAAATAAGACAGCACAGACTCTGGAACAGAGAAACAGAAGAACAGCAGGGAGACACATTTCAGGGCAGGCAAGGTGGAAAGATAACAAAAACCTTGAGAGCAGCAGGCCTCTAAAAAAAAAAAGAAGAAATGACTGCCCTGTGAGCCTCGGTCTTTTCTTCCTCCTAAATTAATTCTCAAGTCCCTGAGGGCACAAATCAAGCATAAGGTTAAGCCTCCCAAAGCACTTGGCCAAGATCGAGTTTTCTTTCACACAGCACAGGGGTTCTGTTCATTCAGAGCGACACCCCTGTTTAATGCACTACCCAGAAGAAGCGGACGCATTTTTCTATCCCATTTAGCTGTTGGCCACCTGAGTATGGAGAAAAAGCATTAAAATGACACAGTTAACATGAACTGCAGTTTTTTAAGCTTATGATTTTGAGAAGTGGAGTACAAATCAAAGAGAATTAAAGGAAAAAATAGCCTGCATTCTAGGGAAAAGCTCTTACAAAAAATCCAAATTATCTTTTCATGAGTTTGAGTAAACAGTACCCAAGATACATTAGAGACCAACCGATCATGTTTCATTCAAATTTTTGGCCCAAATTTCTTTATCTCGTTCTACCTGTGAATATTTAATATTTGATAACTTGTGGACATCAACGTTTAAAATGTTGATAATGTGTAAAATTACAAATCAATACTTCAAAAAAATCTTTAGATGGAGCAAGGTTTTTATTAAGAATGAGAATGTAGTATACAAAAGCTATAATAGTTATTCATTCAGTTCCTTGATTGGACTAATTTTAAATCATATCATTCATTATTCAGAGAAATTTTATAGTCAGACCAAGAAGACAAAAAATAAAATATTGGTTCAATAGACCACATATTATTTAGGCTCAATGAATTTAAACTAAAGTGCAAACATAAAATTTTTTCTCTGAAGTTATTTCCTAACTATAGGAAAGTAAATATTTCTCTTTAAATATCTATATATTATGGCATTAAATGTAGATGTAAAATTTAAATGTAGATGTTAAATGTAAAATTTACATTATAGTTGTTTGTTACCTTTGAAACTGTAAAAACTATGCATACAGATTCAGGGATTAATTATAAGTCATTTTTTTTCTTAGAATCAAACATAAAACCTGTAGGATAAGAAGTTACTTCAATTAAAATTTATGAAATCAATACTGACTTCTCCTGAGTAACAGAGAGAGAACCAAGCATAAAAAAGAAGGGCATGGATGTAAGATAAAGCAACTTGCTAATGGAATGAGTTTAGTTTGAAATATGACTTTAAATATTATGAATTTTATGGCTTTCCTACAGTGGATTCATCTTTCCCAGAATTAAAGTATTAAAAGATTTCCAATGACAGCATCTGTATCACATAATTTCTTGATGATATTTGGAATATAAAACTACTCAACATTGTTTCTGCCCCTTATTTTTCTCTCCTTTATTCTGTCATAAGCATGTATTGATACTTTCAGACATAAGGATAGAGATATAAAACATTCCTTTTGCTTTAAGAAGTTCAGAAACTACGATTTAGATATTTAACAGAGACAATTTAAAATGACCAGTGTGTACAAAAACAGAGATAAAACGAAGTCCCCTGAGAGCACATAGTTCAAGCTAGAGTAGGTTCTGTGGTTAACCCCTAGAAGAAGAGGTTCCTGAACTTGCTCTAAAACGTGAGTGGCTGGCTACTAAGGAAGCAGGGAAAGGATGTTTCATGTAGAGACAACCCCAAATACAAAAGCATCAAGAGTACACGGTCTTCTGGGGACATGAGAGTAACTGAGCACTCTTGGAGCAATATGCATGTAGTGTGCAAGGAAAGATGACACAAACAACAATGGGACGAAAGTGGGGTACAAAGAATAGATCATGAAAATCACGATTCCTTCAGGGCAGTAGGCAGAGACAGGATCAGAAGTGTATTTAATAAATCTTCTATCACAGTCATATGGATGATGGAAGAGGAAACTGGAAAGTAAAACTTGAGACAATAATTCAATATAGAAATATAAAATAATACAGATGAGAAGAAAATCTAGACTCCATTAAATGAGTGTTGATCTTACACATGCAAGATAAGAAAGGGCAAGGTCTGCCTCATGACATTCTCACAGGGAAAATAAGACAAGACAAGAGACAAGAGAAATTCCCTACAGCAGTTTCTCAAAAGCTTCTTCCCATCTTTATCTTCCAGAGAATCACAGGGCATCCCCAAAATCTCAGATTAGCTATAGTTCACATTTGGTACAGGTAAGATCTGCAGGATGCCACAGCATAATGCTTTCCCTGCAATCGATGATACTAGTTTTGAAAAGGAAGAAGCGAAGAATTAATGCAATATTCAAGCAATAGGCAAAAAAAAAAAAAAAACAAGTTGGTGAGCAGATGGAAAATCAAGAGTCAGGCCCAGGTTTTAGTCTAGAACAACCGAGTGGAGGATGAAACATTCACAGAGATAGGTTATATATGGGTGCTACACAGTAGGGTCAGTGTGGAGGGGAGGGGGTCAAGAGAGAGTGAGATGATACGACTTAGGGTCGTCTTACCACCTCAAGGTGTACTCAAGGGGTATCCAAAACAATCACAGTAGGAAGGAAATTGGATATAAAGTGTGGAAGCCTCTGAGGAACGGATGTGGAATTAGAACCACAGTTAAAGGCAAAGATACACAGCAATCAAACAGCAGAGTACATAAGGAAGATGAAAGAAGGGTATATAAAGTATCAAAAAAATGGTTTGTAATAACAAATGTCCTCAAAGAGTAAGATGCCCAGAACTAGAAGCTAATATAGTTGAGAACTGCATCCTTTTCTTCAGGTTGGATTGGCCTTTAATTGTTTGGAAAGATCAGGTTTATAAGAGGAAATTTGTTACTATGGAAACAGGCTATTCAATATCAAACAGGCAGTTTTGACCACAAAAGGGTAATTACTTTAGTTTTTCAGTTAATTGCATGTTTTCATGGTCTTCAGTAATCATATATCTTTTTGGCTGGAAATTTCCAATCAGCTAATGGCATGGTGAGTCGAAGCAGGAACGCTAGGCTCTAGCTGTTTTCCCCGGGTTACTTACTATCAGAGCAACCAGTCCCTGGCATTTTGTGACTTTAATACTCTGTATTTTATCCAAGTGTGCAACTCATTTGATTCCCGTAGTCAGCCTAAGTCACAAGGAAAGAGTCTCTATCTTTTCTTTCATGGCCAAACACCTTTAATGAACAACATATAAATTTCATGTTACATATCAATCTTTATTCTAGGCTGCAGCTAAAATCTACAGCTATAGCAGAAGAATAAATATTTAGAATGTAAAGGTATGTTATCAAAATGCTCCACAAAATTCATGTAAATTTTTGCACTGTTAAGATTCTCCTTTGGATCACTGTTCCACATTGTTTAACTGAGGATATGTTCATATTTTAAACAGTAGTTATTTCACTAACCTTATCCAAAAAAGCTTGTATTGCTTCTTCCTGGCTCGCCATACGAGCAATGTATCTATGTCTCCCAATGGAAGCAATTATCTGGGTCTCTTTTTCCAAAAGTTCACATAAAGCAGCTTTCCTTTCTGCTCCAGTAAAACATTGGTTAATGCGTGAAAGTTCTTCTTGCCGCCAGACTAGAGAAATACATGAAAAAGTAGAGTTTTTAAAACTCTATGTCTTTGCAGAGCCTTTTTACCATCACATTCTAATAAAGGACATTTTATTTTTGAATCAATTAGGCAAAATTATACATAAATAGAACCATTCGTGTCATATACCTGATGCACAGAGGGAAAAAAACAAATGGAATCTGAAAGACTTAAAACAAAAAGAGTGAAACAGACAGAAGCCAAAAGAAACCAGTACCAATTATGTCAAACTATGCCTCCAAATATGCGTGCACACTCTCCAGAACAAAAAAGAAATACAAGTTTTGTGGCAGTCATGGACATGCACTGCACAAATTCTCCCTTGAGGAAAGTATCTGTCAAAAGGACTGGAGGCAGCTGGAAGTTCTAGCAATTCTGATCTGCTGTGATGTTAGAACAGAGGCCACACTCTTCCTACAAAACTCTGAATGACTTAGAACTATGAGGAAATTAAGGTCAGGTTGTGTCTTCCCAACAATGGACTCTTCTGTTGTCTCTCAAAACGAAGCTGACCTTTCAGCTCACTTGGACTTGGTCTGAGCTGTCTCACTTCGAGAGCCTCAATCCCCCACTTTTTTTCCTTTTACTCTCTTAACTTTCACAAGTGTCAAACCTTATATCAATCTGAAGATTTTCCTTCCTTTCCCTTAGTCCGTCTCCTTTCTCACTTCTTTTTTTTTTCCACCCTTTCACTCCCCTCTTTCTAACTTCTTATTCCATTTCAGTGTCTGCTTCTCTGAGGATCTAGACTGGCAGTTTTATTTAGAATCATTGACTGTAGTTATTACCCTCACTCACTTACTTGGTAGTTTCCATTTCTTCACAAAACTCTAAGCAATAGCAGCAAACATTATAAACTAATTGCATTTACTCTGCACTCAAATCAGTCCGCTACATAATAAAAATATTTATGATATTTTAAAGCTTTGGTTACTATTTGTAAAAATGGTCTTCGTGGAATATAAGTTAAGACCAAATCATAATATGCCAAAAAACTATCTCTATGTAAACTTGTTTTATCAAAAGAGCAACACCTCCCAAAAATGCAAGGATGATTCAACATATGCAAATCAATAAAAGCAATACACCACATAAATAGAAGCAAGGACAAAAACCACATGATCATATCAGTTCATGCAGAAAAGCCTATGACCAAATACATCCTTTCATGATGAAAACATGATTAAAATAAATATAGAAGGATCTTACCTTGATCTGATAAAAGCCACTTATGACAAGTCTATTACTAACATCATATTAAATGGGGAAAAACTGAAATCTTTCCCTTGAAAATCAAGAATAACACAAAGATGTCCACTATCACCATTCCTATTCAATATAGTACTCAAAATTTTAGCAAGAGCAATTAGTCAAGAAAAAGAAATAAAAGGAAAATGTATAGGAAAGTAAGAAGTCAAGTTACCATTATTTACAGATGGCATGATTCTATACATAGAGGACTCAAAACTCCATCAAAATACTCTTAGAACTAATAACCAAATTCAGTAATATACATACAAAACCAATACACGATAGTGTTCCTGCAGCTAATAAATAACCCACTAAGAAAAAAATTAAGAAAAAATACTACCCATAATACCACCAACAAAAATTAAATACTTGCAAACTAACCTAACAAAGGAAGAGAAAGACCTCTACAATGAAAACTACAGTATTCTGAAAAAGGAAATCAAAGAGGACATCAGAAAATGGAAAGATATCCCCTGTTTCTGGGTAGGCAGAAACAATATACTCAAAATGATCACAGTCCAAAATTAATATTCAGATTTAATCCAATCCCAATCAAAATTCCAAAAGCCTTCACAGAACTGGAAAAGACAGTCCTAAAATTTATATGGAACCAGCAAAGACCCAGAATAGCAAAATCAATCCTGGGTAAAAAGATCAAAGTGAGAACTATAACCATCTGGGACCTCAATTTATATTATAAAACCAATGTGATAAAAAAAATAATGGTACTGGCACAAAAACAAATATTAGAATCAATGGAACAGAATAGAGAATGCAGAAAAAAATTCCAAGTATATTCAACTACTTGATCTTTGACAAAGGGGCCAAAATCATACACTGTAAGAAAGAGATTCATTAATATGTGGTGTTGGGAAAACTTGCTGTCCACATATAAAGATTAAATCTAGACCCACATCTCTCACCATGGAATAAGCTAAAATCAAAATAGGTCAAACAACTAAATGTTAAAACAGAAACAATGTGCTGGAAGACAAAATAAGCAAAAAGTCTTGAAGTCAAAGGCATAGAAAGAAATTTCTAAACTTTTTACACAGGAAATAGCCTCAAAAATCAACAAAAGGGGGCCCATCAAATTAAAAAGCCTCCATACAGCAAAAGAAACAACCAACAGAGTGAAGAGACAACATTCAGAATTGGAAAAATTTTGCCAACAATTTTGCAGACAAAAGACTCATATCTAAAATATATAAAGATCTAAAAAAAAAACAATTTTACCCCTCCCCAGTAAGGAACCAATAAAAAATGGACAAGCTAGATGAATAGACATTTCATGGAAGAAGTACAAATGGCCAACAAATATGTGAATAAATATTTAACATTTCTGGTCATGAGAAAAGTACAAATTAAAACAACACTGAGATTCCCTCCTGCCTCAGAAAGAATGGCTCAAATAATAACAAATGCTCGAAAGGCTGTGAGGAAAAAGGAACACTTCCACACTGTTGATGGGAATGTAAACTAGTACAACCACTATGGAAATTAGTGTGGAGTTTCCTCAAAAATATGAAACTAGAAATTCCATTTGATCCAGCTATTTCTCTTCTCAGCATCTTCCTTAAAGAGTTAAAGAGATCATATTATAGAGATATAGTCATATTTATAGCTGCACAATTCCTAATAGCCAAATCTTGGAAGTGCCATGTATGTCCATCAACAGATAAATGGATAAAGAAAATGTGGTATTTACACACTGTGGAGTACTACTCTACTATAAAAGAAAGATAATTTAAGGAAAAAGATGCATCTTGAGATCATAACATTAAGTGAAGTAAATCAGACACACAAGCTTACATATGGCATCATTCTTCTGATATGAGAAACCCAAAGTATAAATACAGAGTAAAATAATAGATAGATAATAGGAAGTAGGGAGATAAATCTTTCTCAAAGTGGAATGGGATCAAGAGAAGGAGGAAAGAGGGGAGGAACAGGGTATGAAGAAAGGAATTAATATGTTTCATATACATGTATCAACTATACATAAGGAATGTAAGTATAATGTACTGCAAATATGTACCAAAAAGGAACGAGATCAAAAGATAGGTGTAGTGGGGAGGGAAGGGGGAAAGAGGATGAAAAAGGGAATTAATCTGTATTATGTACATGTACATGTACCAACTCCCTACAAGGAATGTAAACATTATGTACTACACAAATGTCTAATAAAAATTTTTTATTTGTAAAACAAAACCAAAAAAAGAAATGATATAAAATTTTAAAAGAAATAGTAGGAAATTAGCACTAGTTAATATATTGCATATCATTATCTTAGCAGTAGTTGTTCAGGTTACAAAATTTAGGCATAAAAATGATCAAACAATCAAACATGGAAAGTACAAACTGTTCTTTTTGATGAACTTACGGAGATTAGTAGTATAGTTATCTATCTTGTGTATATATACATACACACATATCTATGTATACCCATACACATATTATCTTTTTCCTTCTTTCTTTCCTCCTTTCCCCTAGCCCAGTTGTTCTTATCTTTTGAGCACTTTCTTTCCCTTTCATTTTCACAATATCTATTGTACATTTTGGGTCTTATTACTCTTTCAGTTTTTTTTTACACTAGGAAGATAATATGATATTTACACATGTGAGTTTGAGCTATTTCACTTAATAAAATTTTTTTTTAAAAAAAGTAATACCATATTCTCAAAATCCACTTATATCATAAAGTATGGATTGCTAGGTCCTACCTCAAATTTAAATGAATCAAAAATTCTGAGCTCAGACATATACACTGAAACAAGTGTTACATTAATTCTCATATATACTAAATTTGGGAAAGAAAACTCTTTTGATCCCACATTTCAAAAATGTGCGATCAATTTACACTAACAGAAGTAGAGGGATGGAAATAATCTTAGAAATTAAAATTCTCAATTCTATGTTTTTAAAGCAAATATTCCTTTCAGCAGTTTGGACAGGTACTATTTCCCCAGATTCTGTAAAGCTAGCACTAAGACCAGGATGGGCAAATTATACCCACCTTGCTCTGACACGTCCCATCTCAAAAGAGATGTGAGAATATAAAGTAGCACAATCACTATGGAAATCAGTGAGGAAATTCCTCAAAAATCTGAAACTAGAAATTCCACTTGTCCCAGCTATTCCCCTTCTTTGCATATACATTTGGGGACCTGAAGATGACTGACACATCCCACTTACATTTTCTTTTTTCTGGACATAAAGACTTGCATTTCTTAAGTTGCACATCATTTGAAATCACTTCCTCTCCCATCTAGCCCAGACTCTTCTGGTTTATCACAAATTATCACAATTCAGCTTAAAATGTGGGATACCATATATAAAGATAGAGATTTCCACAGAATCTGCTACCTTTTCTCACCTAAGTTCTGACAAATGGTACGAGAAACATGAAAGGAGAAAAAAGAGAGATTTGAAATAGGACTTGAAATCAGAAAGGAGTTGGATCCTTTATGGGTAAATCTTAAGGAATGTCTAAAAGATACACTGCAGATATTATGAATAAATGGGAGGAAACAGTGCACAACTGTCCTTCAAACTACTGTTAGGTCATCTACATGAGTGGACATTGATTGTAGCGGAAGATGGTCAATCTTAATTTAAGTGACTAAGAGTTAGGCAAAAGCATAGGCTATAGAGCTATTTGATAATTCATCATGCCCTAAGAAAGTCTTTGAAACACTTTCTGAAAAATGCCAAACACTTCGAATCACTGCAGAAGACAGTACAACTAAAATGCTTTGTGCAGAAAAATACAAAAATGACTTTTAAACAAAATGGAGAGAAGCAAAACAAAGCACAAAGGTATGTTCACAAATATAAAATGGTTACATTTATATTTTGCTGCAAATGAAATAGGAAAATTTTATAAAACTTCAATGACATGACATTCCATGGACACACATAATAACAAACATGAAATGGAAGTTTGCAAACATGATCAAAAAAGGAAGAAGTAGCAGCGATATGAATATATAAAGCTGGGGAGTTCTTCGATTCTCCGTGACTGTTTAAAATCACTGAGCACAGCTTTGATAAGGACCCTGGCACTTGGGGATAGTCATCTGGACAGGAACTTGAACTCGTTTAAGCCATATTGTGTTATGCTCTTAGTAGAAAATGAAAAAAGAGGTTGGAACTGTGGCCTACTAGTCTTTATTTGAACAAGCATTTCAAAAACTCATTGTAGTCGTCAACATTTACTGTAAGTCTCAGTTCTTTCCAAATTTTTTTTTTATTTTCAGAACTATTCCTGAAAATGCCTACATGCCACACATTTCCATTATCCTCTTCTATTATCCTTCTCACAAGATGCAACTTCATTTTGAACTTTCAATGCATTCTCTGGCCTTACACTTCCAAGATAGTAATATCAGAGGTTCCTCCCCTTGAGAAATAGATTCATTTTTCATAAATAGAGGTTGACACATCTGGTATGGCTTGCATCTAGATACATGGCCCCCCAAAGCCTCATGTGGTCACAGGTGCAGTTTTTCAAAGGTGGCTGGATCTAGGGTATGTGATGCTGGGATTAAAGATATGCTGGGATTCATTCATGGTTAGATGCTTGCTTTTAGAGTGTGGTTCCCCAGCCTGGGTTGAGGTGCTTCCTGCCCTAAGGTCAGGTAACCTGGGTAGAATGTAAGGGACAGGATGAGGGCTGCTGTTGTCATTCGCTTCTTCGCTACTTTGTTGCTTGTTGCCTTCTGCTTTGCTGCCCTCTGCCCGGCATGAACTGTTTCATTTCTGTGATGCCCCTCTGTCCCGCCACCCTGCCTTGAAGCCAGCTAACTATGGACTGAAACCTATAAACTGTGAGCTGAATAAATCTTTCCTTTTTTAACTTTGGGTGTTGGATATTTCATCTCAGCAGTGAGAAGAGTAACTAAGACAACATCTTTGGGGTCTTTCAAGACATCCTCACCCCTTTTCCTTAATTTCTTTTTCTGTGAGATGGGGGCTATTAACATCTGGTTCATCACTTGTCAGAGGATTTAAATGAGTTCATGTGCATACAGTGCTTGGGACAGGGCCTTGCACAGAGTACAAAAGAACACACAGAATGCTCTGCCCTCTCTATCTCAGTCTTCTGTACAGAACTCCCACTCCTCTTCTAATTTGTAGAGAAACCATGATTGCAAGGTGGAACCAGAGCATGCCTTAATTTCCTTTTTATTCTTATGGGTACACTACAGAAAAAATGTCTTTTTTTTAATTAACTGTACCATTTACCACTATCTACTATCTTCTTTCTAATTCTTATTCCCTGCTTTTCTAATTAAATTATGCAATAATATAACAACAAATACCATGCAGTGCAGCATACTCTGTGCACGGCCCCACCCCAAGCATTGTACGCACATGTGCTCATTTAAACCCTCTGACAAGCCAACAAAGCAGGTGCTAATCACCCCCATCTCACAGAAAAAAAGGTTAAGGAAAAGAGAGGCTGTATTCTTTGTCCAAGGTCACATAAATAACACATGATGGATCCAGGACTCAAATTTAGGACATCTAACTCTGTGGATCACGCTTATAACCGCTGTCAGCCTATCTCTCAAAACCCAGGTCATCCTTTCGGTGGTGCGTAGGCCTTTATAATGTGAACTTAGCAGTTGGTTTACTACTAGAGGGGCACGTTTACTTAATTGGTCATCCAACTCTCCTTCTACATGGCAATAATTTATTATTATATTATCAGAATGATATTTTAGGGTCTCGTGGTTTGTGTTGTGGGTAAAGAATCAAACTTATTTCTCTCTAAGTTTTAAAAAGCCTGTTCCCCTGATATGGTTATTAAACTTATCAAAATTCTATCACTTCTTTGTCAATTCAAAATGCTCAACAATTTGTGAGTAATTATTATGTGACAGGAACTGTACAAGACTGTATGGTGCATACACAAGTGAGAATGACACAGTCTCTTCTTGAAGAAACTAACAAGTTTCCTTTCCTTTCCCTAATTGGACAGATGGTCAAATCTGCAAGAATTGCATATCTGCTTCTCTTCTCATTTACCATCACCCCAAAGCCTAATATTTTTCACCATTAAAGACTTTTGGATACATCATTCCTTGATATGCCTATGGTCCCCTTGTATTCAATTAGATACAATTCAATCAAATATATATATTTCCCCACAGTAGCATTGCAGACTTGATTACTTTCTCATCAAGTTGCAGGAATATTTCAGAACATACTAAGTTTATATAAATGTATATAGT
Source organism: Cuniculus paca (assembly GCA_004365215.1). Lineage (NCBI taxonomy): Eukaryota > Metazoa > Chordata > Mammalia > Rodentia > Cuniculidae > Cuniculus > Cuniculus paca. The sequence goes on along the minus strand of RJWT010002651.1, from coordinate 14,479 downwards.
TAGAAAACATATTTGCCTTTCATTAAAATTTCAGGCTTTAATATCAGTCTCTGTAAATTAGAAGATAAGATGTCTGAAGTTGTAGTGTTGTTTTTGACTCTCCTTTCATAATCACTGCCTTTTATGTTATTTAGTTTTACAGTTTTTCCATGGCATTTCTTTCTCTTCTCAGATTTCAATTTGAAATGATCTGGTCAAGGACTTGCCAGTCATGTTTTTGTAAGAATCCTCTCTATCCTTTATCAGAAATACATTATTCAAACACAATACAGCTTGATCTTACCAGCAAGATTTACAAATTTAAGAGCTAAATTATATTATGAAAGTTCAGGAAATCTGTGATTGATGAGTTTGTTATTTCAAGGTAGCTTTACCAACTGAAAGAACTTTAAGAAATATGACAAAATCTATACACCAAAAGGCAGTTCGTTAATGAAGAGAAAAATTACTTGCTTGTGGAAATAATAACTGTGAATACTTGTTATATGATTATATAAATGTTCTCAAAAAAGTGAATAACAATTTAATGATACAAGTGAGCCTATTTTATACACAAGTTTTATATTAGAAACTTTTAGAATCAGTAAGAAATCTAGGCCAATAGGTTATTATTTAAGCTATTCTGGAAACCTCAAAGACTACTATGCTATGCTTTCATATAAAAACTTAAATTCTTGATAAATCTGAATATATACATATGTATAATATATACACAGATTTTTCATTGGTTATTTTATCAATATGATGTATTAAAATAATCAACTCAACCAAGCTAATTAGAAATGAATATAATGTACTTCATTCCAATAAAATTCTTAATTAGATGAAGATAGTAAATCTATGGTAAGGGATAGAACATGCCAAGAGAGAAATGCTTTGTCCCAACTACTAACAAGGGGTAGAAAAACAAAGAACAGAAACAGTTGAACAAAATTCATTTTATATCTCATATGACAGTTTCCAAAACTATACAGAGATGACATTATGTAACGATAATAAGGGTTTTCCACCTTTTATAAAATGTTTCCTAGGGAAAATAACAAAAACAAACAAAAGACTGAAATGTTATATTAGTTTTCTAGAATTGTGGCAACAAATTATCACGAGTGGTATAAACAGCAGAAATTTCCTTACAGTTCTAGATCTAGTTGCCAATAAAGCTATTTTCGGGGCTGGTTTCTTCTGGGCCCTCTCTTCTGATGACTTTCTGATGATCATCTTCCTCTGGTGCCTTCATACGATCTTCTCTCTATAAATGTCTGTGTCCTAATCTTTTCCTACAAGAAACAGGTCATACTGAATGTTAAGCCCTACCTATTTGGTCTCATTTTCTTAGTCACTTCTTTAGGAATCCTGTCTCCAAATATAGTCAGCCACATTCTCAGGTACAAAGTGTTAGGACTTCAACATATGAATTTTTGGGGAAACACAATTTCAGCCTGTATTTTTAAAGTAACCACAGATATTTTTAAAGGAAAATACATGTAAAAACTGTCTCACTCACTTTCTTCATCACTGAGGCAAAATATCCAACAGCTGCAACTCAAAAAGAGAGGTTTATTTTGACTTGAGGCTCCCACTTATGGCCTGCTAGCTCCAAGACAGAAAAGACATGGCAAAGAAGCCTGACCAAGGAATTTTGCTTATGCCATGGGGTCAGGAAGCAGAGAGAGAAGAGCAGAGCTGGAGAGGGAGATAGACTCTTCCAGGTCACACCCCCAGGGACCTGCCTCTTCTAACCAGACTCTACCTCCTAACAGTAACTCAGCTACAATATATCACTCACATAATTCAGCAACCTTCCAGAAGCCATGCCTGAGTATATGAAACTCTTGATTCATAGCCTAACAGTTCATTCAAAAGAATATATTTTAGCTGGGTGTGATGGTGCACACCTGTAATCTCAGCACCCAGGAGGCTGAGGCAGGAGGATTGCTGCAAGTTCAAGGCCAGCCTGGGCTACAAAGTAAGTTGAAGGCCAGCCTGAACTGCATAGCAAGACACGGTCTCAAGAAGACCACTGTCTCCTTAACTTGTTTTTAGATAAATGACCTGACTTCTAGAATCTGAAGTTCCACTATCTGATCACACTTCATCTCAAATTTCTGAGATGTAAACTTGCAATTTCTAGGCAAGAAATATCAGCACACACCATATTTTGTCCACTACTGACAGTTTACATGTACCTGCATTATAAAGTTCTCATCATGAACTGGAAGGCACAATGGCATGAAAAGAACCAAAATATGTCTAACAAGGTTTTTAAAATGAGAAATAAAGGAAAGAATAGGGCAAAGGTAATAACTAGAGAGACTGAAGAAAAGGTGATATTTAAGTGAGATTGGAGTTGAAAATTGATAGAATTAAAAATTCATAGATTCTTGGGCTTACAAAGCAAAGAAATTCTAAGCAACATAAAAATAAATGTGGGTAAATATAAACACATAAAAGTCAATAGCTAAATATTTAAAAAGAATTAGAAAAATCTGATATAACTGCAAAGATAAACAGAGGAATTTACAATTATAGTCCAAGATTTCAGTACCCGTCTTACAATAACTGATAAAGAAATGGAAAATGAGTAAATCTATAGATTTGAACAACACTATTAACCAACTTGACCTGACTGAAATTTATCAACAATTCCACTCAACTAGAGCAGAATGTAAATTCTTTTCAAGTGTACACAGAACATTTTTCAATATAACCTGTATACTTATTGGTAAGTCGCAATAACTTAGAAGGACTCAAGTCATCTAGAATTACAGTTTCTCTCCACAATAAAATTAGGAATCACTTATAGAAAGATCTCTGAAATATTCCCAAATATTTAGAAATTAAATAACATACTTCAAAATAATCCATGGGTCAAAAAAATCAAATGGGTAATCAGAAAGTATTTTGAACTGAAAGGAAATTAAAAACTCAACATATAAAAATTTTGTGATGTAGTTGATGCTATAACAGGGGAAAATTTTTAGCACATAACACCTGTCTTATGAAAGAAAAAAGTCTTAGTCTTAGATCAATGGTCATAGCTTTTACCATATGACTATAAAAGGAAGAATAAATTGAACCAAAAGTAAATAGAACAAAAGAAGCAATAATAAAGGAAATAATAATAGAAATCAAGAAAATATAAAAGAGAAAAATTGGTGAATGAGTATTTAAATTGATAAATCCTTAGCCAAATTAATTAGGAAAAAAGAGAAAAAACAAAATTACTATTAGTAGGAATTTAGATAATATTACTACAGGTCCTAGAGCAGCTAAAACTTCCACTGTCTCCAGTAATAATGTAAACTGATACAACCTCTGAAAAATTATCTAGCAGGATCCCTAAAGTAGAAAATACTTATATCCTATAAGCAGAAATTCTACATCTAGATTTACACCTAAGAGAAATGTACACATATCTTCACCAAGAGACATTTATAACAACACTATGTGTACTTGGCAAAACTGTGGTTGGGGCAGAGAGGACAAAGCCACACAGTAAAATGGATAAATAAATCATGGTGTGTTCACGTGATGGGATACCATCTGAACTAGCCCAATAGCACAGATGAATCTCGTGACATAATATTGAATTTTAAAAGTTAGATACAAAAATTTCTGAATGATTCCACTTATATAATAAGAATTTAGAATAAACACAATACCATGAATTATTTCAGGCTTTATTTAGAATTGGGACACTTAGAATCTGTTTTCTTCAACTACTAGTCCTCGTGACAATTCATACTAGTGAAAAATGTCACTCTCAATAATTTCTATAAGCAAAAGACATAAAAAATCAAATGTTAGCCAAAGAGAGTCTTGTCTTTGATATATCTTAGACAGTTATGTTTATTTTCTTAAATTGATATGATTTTTCTTTTATTGCTGAAGGACTAGCTGTCCTGAGGAAAAATTACATCTCATGAATTCTGATTTCAAACTATAAAACTGTCACAATAAGTCACAAGAGGGCAGCAGTTTCAAGGACTGGAGTCACAAAATACATACAGGGCAATATAAATTACCGAGCTTGTGAACCAGAGTTAAACTATTTCAGGTAGAATTTTAAAATAATTTTTCTGAGTATTTTTATTTACAACTTTAGAGTTGGAAAAAAACTGCAAGATGTCCTTACACAAGATATTTCATATTTTTGTTCCATTCAAATTATGTAGACTTACATAAAACATGTGTTCCACTTTAATATAGAAATTTTGTAGTAAAGTTGACTGGCTGATCTGGAGAAACACATGCTTTAATGATAGCCGTTGAGGTGGAATACATCCTAATGCTTGTAGTGTTCAGTGTTTCAATGACTTTGCAGACCTAAAGTCAGTAATCTGATCATCTATTTGGAGGATACCAATATTCAATGTAGCATCTATGGGGGATCTCCTTCTGAAGGTGGTAGCCATTGTTAATTGCCTATTGTCTTGTTTTGAAGTCCTGTATCATTCTCATTGTGTTGTTGGGTTGGGTTTTATGCTGTTTTATTTTGTTTGATTTTATTGTATCTGATGGCATGGAAGCTATTTCAAAGACAGCAAGATATAGTATGGTAGCCATTTTGGATTTACTATTATCCAGTTTTGAAGTCCTTTATTGTGCTCATTGTTTGGTTTTTATTGGTTCTATTCTGTTCTGTTTTGTTTGAGTTTTACTATTTTGGAAGGTACGGGCAGCTATTCTGAAGACAACAAGAGGCATTATGGTAACCATTGTAGATTTCCTATTATCTTGATTTGAAGTCTTGTGTCACTTACACTGTTTTGTTTTGATTGGCTTTACTCTATTTTATTTTGCTTGGTTTTATTCACTTTAAAATAAAAATTACAAAGAAACAGTAATTTAACATATGGCTTCTACGTAGATGTGCCCCCCAAAGCCTCATGTGCTCATAGGTGGAATTTTGGGGGTTGACCACATCATGGGCATATGATACTGAATTACTCCACTGATTGATGTAGCATAGTTCTGGATGTGGATGATGCACTTACTGAAGAGGGAAGAGCCAGCCTTGGTGTGGGCAGCACCACAAATAGGCTTGTAGCCTGGATGGAATAAAAAGGGAAAGAAGAAGAAAGGGCAGCTGCTTGTCACACCATGAGCTACTTCTCCTCTGCCATGCCCCTCTGGCCATATTGTCCTGCCTTGCAGCCAGCCAACTATGGACTGAAACCTCTACAAACCATGAGCTAAAATAAACCTCTTCTCCTTTAACTTCTGGGTCAGGTATTTTGTCCTAGCAATAAGAAAATAACTAAAATGCCATATAACAGTAACTCACATATGTATAGATGTTGGCACTTTGTAAGTACTTCCATAAATGTAATATTTTGTGTTATTTTTCACCTTATTAAGCTCTATGAAATAGATATAGTAGGAATTATTTTGTCCTTTTTATCAATAAAGAAAGTGTGGCTTAGTAGAAGCAGGTAACCTGTTCTAGTTATTACCACTAATACATAGAAAAGACAGAGTTTCACTCAACATGTTTCTTTTCCACAGTTCCTTGTTAACAAAAGACACATAACAATCATATCCTGTAGTTAACTCAGATATAAATTTGGGATATGATTTCCACTGAGCTCTGCTCCAGTACAATGTTAGTTTCATACTTTTATATAAGACTTTTCACAGACACCTGGCTAGCAGTGCTCTCTGTTGAATTACTGATACTTGGCCATTGTTATCATCTGACCAAAAAATGAAAAGAAGTGAAGTTTAAAGTAAAACAAACAGTTTTCCTAGAGGTTATTGATTTTAAATAAATCAGGAAAACAGATACACAAGTAAAAGAAGACAGCTTAATGTTACCTCAAACACAGCTACTTGACATTGTAAACATTCAAGTTACTTGATAATGTATATTACCAAAAAGATTATGATGTAAATATTGATTATTAGCCCTAGTGTCTTATTATATTGTTTCCAGTAAATAGGTTATCATTGTATAGCTATTTAAACAGACCCAAAATCTGACACTCAAAAATGTATACAATTAGAGAGGAAATTATGACCTGAATGAGCAGAACACATAATACTCACAAAAAAATAGTATGTGAAGAAACAAAGCTATATAAGAAAATACACTTCATGCTCTGAATAATCATGGAGAGATTAAAGATTTATTTCCTTGGATAAAAAGATGCTACTCAACTAAAAAAAAATATGAGGCTATTTTAAATTTTTTAAAATTCCACATCTTTACAAGGGCCCAGTTTTTTCACTCTCGGACACCTAATGTAACGATTCCTCTTTTCTATCATTTCCACTTCAGCAAGTGCTGCAGGTGATGTGGGAGAAACAATTGCATTCCAGATTCCTCTTTCCCTGATGTCTCTCTTGAGTCACTCATTTTACCAATATTTGTTAGGTATATGAGCTAAACAATGAAAAAGAGAGAGTGTCAAAAATAAAAGAATTATGCTCCCAAGGTGCTTGTAATCCAGTAATGGAAATAAATATTAAACAAAAGATGCATTCTTATAAACTGTGATGCTGTAAATGAACACATTGGGGTGTGAAGAGTACCACGAGGTGACAACAGAATGTTCAAGATAGGTTTCAAAGTTCTTTGGGCACAAAGTCCTTGGGCAGGTGGCATGTACCCTGAGACTGGAAAATGGGCAAGGGAGACAGGACTCCAGGAAAGGAAATGGTGTATCATTGCCTTGTGTAGAGGATCCTTGACTTGCTCAAGCAACGGAAGCCTTTACTTTATCATTGACCAACACACATATTTAGAAGAAATAAGGTACAAATTATTATTATTATTATTATTATTATTATTATTATTATTATAATTACTGGGAGATTACTGCCAACCTCTTCCTTTGAAGAACATAACCAGATACATTTTGCTGGATGGAGGCATTAAACAGTTGATTTCTGAGTTGACAAATTGCCAAAAACATCAGAAAACCAGGTGAGGAAATATTTTCTGTCTTTATCTCACATGGAAGAAAATCAAATGAAATAAGATAATAAAACTGCATAATCCACACAGGAGTAGGCACATTTCTTAATTGTTAATAGCATTTTCAATTTTACTGCAGCATTTATTCCCATCCTAAATGTAAAATAATATTCACTTTTCTAAATTCTCTAGCCCCAATTCCCAAATCCTCTTCCTGACATAATAAAGTCTTCTTTTTGTCTTCAATGAGCTACTTTTCTAGTCATGAAAATTTTTTTAAATTAATATTTTATGCAAAACCTATGTCAAACTTACGTTCCAGTGCATTATGAAGAAGTTCAAAATCTTCACTCGTTTTAGGATTATGCCTTCTGTAATAGTCTAGTTGCATCCATTCTTCTTTTTCTTTTACCTTCCTTACTTCTTCCTGTGCTTCCCACTCCAACCTCAACCTTTTCTGTGTTCTTAAATCCTCTGTGAAGACTTTAGCATGCCATCGCCTGTAGTAAGTTTGTATTACTATTATCTGTGTTAAATGAAAAGGAAATAAAAAGTGTCTACCATCAATTTGGTGATCAGATGATAAAGGCAGAAATGATTATTTTGCTTCCAACTCAGCAACAACAAAACAATAATGAGACTCTAGTTTTAGCTCCGTGGCAGGCTTCTCATAGACACTAAAACAAAAACCAGAGATAATGCACACTGCAGCTCTTAGTCTTTAAAATCTAGTACATGCATCTTCATAGGAGGCAGTTAATACAATGCAAATAAATTCAGGCTACGGGTACAACTTAGTTTACATTTCCCTGCTCACCAATAGGTGTATGACTTGGGGTAAGGTCCATCTTTCTGCTTTAGTGCCCTCATCTGTAAAATAGTGATCATAGTATGCATAAAATAAAGTTTAGCCCAAGCTACAAGTCTTATGAATCAATTATAAATCGTAGTTATCTCTAGTGTATCTTCATGCCCACTAGCTTATGCATATATTTAAAATAAAACTATATGTCTTAAACACATAGTATGTGAGCATGTGACAGGTTGGGTAAAAGAGACATTTAAGCAGATGCATATTACATTGCAGGATATACACATATATTGGGTATGGTAAAGTATAACCCTCAAAAAGCTCATAAGGTAACTGACAGTCTGTCTTTTTATTTATTACACACAAATAAAGTATGAAGAGGTTGCATCAATGTTGAGGATAGGATAGATGTTGACACACTGCTTTCCCTCATCTTATTATCTAATAATTACAGAAAAAAATGTAAAGCAGAAATTGGGAAAGACACTGGTTCATACTACTAGGGTCACCAAATGAATAGAAACTTTGAGGAATCTCTTCTAGAAAAGAGTCACATAAACTAAACTGAAGGAGAAATATATAACCTAATCATCACTGGGAAAGCAAGCTAAAAATGGAAATAGCTCCAGGACTGGTTCAAGCTACAAACTGGTGGGTGCTCTGGGCAGAAGGGCCACCATCAAGGTAACTGCTTGGAAAATGCAAAAGACGGCCAAGCCTGGTAGTCTATGCCTGTAATTCTAGCACACTGAGAGGCTGAGGCAAGAGATTGCAAGTTTGAGCCCAGATAGAGCAATTTAGCAATTTATCCAGACCCTGTTTCCAAATAAATTTAAAAAGATATGGGTATGTAGCTTCATGTGAAGGCCCTTCATTCAGTCCCCAGCACCTCACTCAATCAACCAGTCATCACTCAATAAGTAACAGAGATGGGCTCCTCTAACACAATTTAGGGAACAGCAACAGAACATCTACAACTAGAATTACAGTACTAGAATAGCAGTTCTTGAAGAGTAGTGGCCTGTGCAGCAATATAAGCATTATCTGGAAAATTACCAGCAATGCAAACTCTCAGGACCAATGCCAGAGCTGATGAGTTAGAAGCTGGTGTGGAACCCAAAATCTTACCCATTAACAAGCCCTCCATGAGATGGTGAGGCTACAGCTTTAAAACCACTTTACTAAAGTAAAACAAAACCAGACTAGATGTAGTCAACGTTTTTAGAGGAAAAGCTATCAGAAAAAACAATCATTCTGTAAAAAGTAACAACAAAAATTGCATAATAATGTTTATTTTTGAAATTTAAAAAATAATATGTATTAGTTGGATGCTATTAAATTTGTTAAACTTAAAGACACCAAAACACATTTAAATAACAGAAAATTTTCCCTTCTCACACAACAAGGGAGAGACTGGCAATCAGTTTTGAGCTAGGAAAAAAGTTCCACCACAGGTGACAAATTTCATCCTACTCATACGTCCATTTGGCTGGTCCACTTATCATCATCCAGCCAGTGGAAGGGGGAAGGAACAAAGGCCACTTTACAAGCAGTACCTGGCAGTGTCTCACATCACTGCCTCTCACTCCTCACTGCCCAGAATGACTAACAAGGGAAGTTAGGAAATGTAATCTTGTATGCATGACCCAGATAACATCATCGAAATGAGAGAAGGAAAGAATGAACTTTAACAGAGAGCTAGGAGTTTGTCACAGTCTTACTTGGAGAACAAACAATGCTTATGAAGGAATTACTAAGTAAAAATGTAGGTGAGAAAATCTTTTGCAAGGCAAAAGCAAAGGTCATAAAAATTAGAATGAAGGAAAATAAAGAATGTGAACAATCAATTTAGACATTCTGAAATATGACTGAATCTGGACACTCCAAAGAGAATGCAAAACGTTGAATACTAAAATTACTCAAAGCATAATACAAGAACATTTTCCAAAGGGAGATAGGAGCTCAGATAGAAAGAGTCCATTACCTAGTCTCAACCACATCACAGTAATATTACAAAATACCAAGGAAAAAATGAAAATACCAAAAGCTTCTAGAACAAAGAAACAAAAAAATGAGAATCAGATTGATATCAGACTTCTAATAAAATTGAGCTTCAAAGTTATAAAGGAAAGTATTTCTGGAAATAAGTCTGAATTTAACCTTTTATATCTACTCAAACTAAAAATCTGTAGATAAGGTTTATTGAATAAAGATTTAGATTGTTTACTTTCTATGCATGATCTTTGAAATAATGACTAGAAAATACATTTCAGCAAAATTAATAAATTCTAGGGAGCAGTTTAGAGCAGTGAGCAAAAATTGCAAAAAAAAACCTCATTAAGCTAAATATATTTTATTTAAAGAAATCATATCTATCAATATATATGTTAAACCAATTAGCTAACATCATAACTATATAGTAAGTTATATATAATCATAAGATCAAATCCCTCATAGGAGGAATGAGGAAAGAAAGAAAATCTGAAGATGGAAAGGCCTATTAAAGTTTTTTACTTGTTCATGGAGAAGATAGTCTAATTACATACATATTTGCATAAAAACAATTAGATGTGTTTTTAAAAAGTTTTATTAGTGATTACTAAAAAATACTAAAACATTAAATACCTCTGATGAATAAAAGAAAAAGAAAGAAATTTAATGAAACTAGCAAAAAAAGAAGGAAAGCTCACAAAAGAATAAACAGGAATGATTTGTAACTTCACCAGATGAAATGGTAAGAATAAGTTAGAATATCAGTAGGCATACATCATACCATCTTATCTAAAATAAGAAATGTTTAAATAAGCACTAAGTATTGAACTCTAGAAACCAAACAATAAAATAAACTGGGCCCTAGTAGGGCCCTAATTAGTTGTGAAGATAAAGGAACTTCTTAAATGGAACTTCATTCCTTACCCTGGCTTTTAACTGCCCCCCTCTTTGGACAGCTCGCTCCTCACTCCCACCTCCCACGGAGGCTCCAACTCACTTTCCAAGATTTCATGGGGCAAATCTATGTGGTTCTTGATGCCATCCTCTTTGGCAGGCATTTAGATTGTCACTCTCTCTGCTCCAGTAAGTCAGTACTTCTCCGTCTGCTTTATGAGCTCAAAAATTCAACTGGCATTTACTCTTCTCTCTTCTCATGTATTCTTTGCCCCTGCATGTTTATACTTTTCTATTCTTAATATCATTTTACTGGAGTTGCAAAAGTGGCATAAAGAGTTGTATTTCTCTACCTAACATCTTGTCTCTTCTACTTCCTCTTACAAAGAAAATTTCAACTTTCTTGAGAAACACCATACTTCTTTAAAAATCTATTTCTCACATACACTTGCCATAGTGATAGTCACACAACACAGTTTAGGTCAATGTGATGTAATTGAAAGGCACTGGGTGAGGCTTTCTGGAGAAACCTTTGAAGATGGTGTCTTAGTTACTTCTCTCTTGTTGAGGCAAAATACCCAACACCCAAAATTAAGAAAGGAAAGGTTTTTTTAACTTACAGTTTGTGAAGGTTAAAGGTCATAATCAGCTGGATCCAAAGCAGGGTGGCATGAGAAAGGGGCAACACTTCAAGGCAACAGAATACAGCAAAAGCAACAACAGCAAAAAGGTAGGGGAGGGGGCAGGGCTCTTTTCCTCCCTCATATTGTAAGCATGCCAGTCCCCCTAGGGTAGGTGCAGCATTCACACCATCTCCATGCCCTCCTCTTGCACAGGATGAGAATGTTTACAAAGTAAGGAGCCTGGCTCACTGCTGAGTCACTAAAACTTCTGAATTTTGCAAATTGACACAATGTATCAAACATTACAGATGGTGAACTGGGACATGTACCCTTGACTTTTCCCTTCTGTCTGTATAGAATGCAGCCATGGTGATGAACAACAGGCAACTGATTCCACATCATGCAGCAACAAGGTCAGGATAAGATTAATGGAGTCGAGTTGAGGTTCCTGGTGATACTGTAAAACCACCGTCCAAACCCAGTACAGTAGTTCAGTAAAAATTAGTTTGGACCAAGAAACTAGAGAGGCCATCAGTCTGGAATAACTGGCCCTAATGGAATGAGCTGCAACAGACTTTCTCTAGAGGACCTGCTGGCAGCTATAAAATGTCATAGCAATCATTTTCTTTGAGTGACTACTACTTTCCTATTTCCTGAGAAACTTTGTTCTCTAAAATCATACAGTGTCAGAAACTTGTTGTTTGAAACCAGATGAGTAAGAATGAAATATCTCACTCTTGCCGAGAGAATCTAAGTCACTTTGACCAAGACAAGCAGCCTTGATTTACAACCCAGGTGAAGTTGAGAGAACTTCAGAGAAAAAAGAACATTGTACAACTTTTTACTGTGTTCCCAAGGGAGCAGGCCCCTGGCCCACTTTGCTGGCTATACCTAGATGCTGATCCATTTACGCACAGCATTGGCATTGAGACTAGCAAGAGGCTCCTTCACTTAAATCATACCTAAATTTTACTCTCCTCCAAACTCTATACTAACTCTGTTTTTCTCTTGTTTAGTGAAGATAAGTTTAGACTAGGAAAAGGAAAAACTCATCTGCTGAAATAACTGGCACAGGTAATGCCAGGTATGAGGCTAAATCTGTGGTTAACCTTGTGTGCAATTTCCTTCAAGCAATGAGTCAATGAACCTGACTTTGAACTGCAGGTTCATCTCTCAAAGTCTTGGGTTGATTGGACTAGAACAACACTTAGCTCCAAACTTTCTTTCACTTTAAAAAGAAAATCTTATTTCAATACCTGCTTTGAGGTTATTTTTACTCACAAAAATTAATACTAGGAGGTAGATTGAACCAATACTTCCTACAGGAGATCAAAGAGAGTGAAAATAAGCAGATGAAAAAAAATAAACTGGGCAGATGATAAAACAGAGTTATAGAGACTCTACTAGTCTCAGACAAAATAGACTTTAACGTCCTGTTTGGTTGCAATTAGTCGGGAAAGGTCCTCACATAATTCTGCTATGACAATGGTTAAAGCCAAGAGACAAAAGTGTTAAGACTAGTGATCAGTAAAAACAGCAAGAATATGACCAAAGGCAACACATGAAATTCTTGAGATGTCTTAAAGAAAAACAGAGGATTAGGAACATTTAGGTTTCTGGTTGCTTTTCCAGAGAGATATTATAGACAAAGATTTTGTTTAGTACACATGAAAAGTGATCCACATTCACACGGGTTCTTTCTCAAGATAGTGTGGTTTAGGAAAGCACACACAGAACAGTTGATTTTTAGTATTTGCCCACAACAAAAGTTATCTTACCGCCTTTAATCTTTGAGCATGGTATTCTGCTGCTGAAAAATATTTTTCTGGTGTTATAAGTTTATCAGTCATGTTTGATACATACACACCAATTTTAGTCATTTGTGTGGATGTTGTATTTGGAGTTTGTTGGATCTTTTTTCTCTGAAAAACTGTCTAAAATAAAAACAAAAAATTAAGTAAATCTTCACCATATAGAGTCTTCACTATACACATATATGTGCATATACACATATATAGAGAATTTTTTAAACATTCAAGTTTCTTTTAGTACATGTATTGTCATGTATTGTCATAACTAGAAAATTTTATTTGAAACAGTCATATGTTATACAACAAATTATTGATTCTATAGCTTTAAAACCCTAAATGGAAAAATAAAAATATTACCTGTGTGTCCCTACAAAATACATTAAACTTTTCAGGAATCTTTTTAGGTACAGTCTGTGTTCCTGCATTGTGATATTCTATTCCCGTTATCTTATGTCTAAATCCACCAAGAAATGGCTTGTGAAAGTCAGATTTTACAATGTGAACAGATACCTCTTGGAACTGATCAATGCCTAAGGAGAAAAAAATCCAGGAGTGAATGGAAGTTCAACTGCAGAGGGACTTGAAAATACTTTAACTAAAAGACATCAAATAACTCACCAGTTTGTACAATGACAGTTATGATTTGAGAGACATCATCTAATCTAACTATTCTTTTGATTGGATACAGATCTGGATTTAGAGAAGAAATTTCCAGTTGTACACTTTCCTGTGGCTTAATTCCATGTTGTATGAGAGTCTCATTATTTCTAAGAATTTGACCTAAAAACAAAAATTTTAAGTTTTAAGAAATTGCTGTGCTTTTTGTTGGTGTTTTTAAGAGAGACATAAAATTCTATATACTTCAAATGTACAACATGATGTCTGGATATAGGTATACCTTGTGAAATAAAACTAATCAAGCTGATTAACATATCCATTACTTCAACTATTTATCATCTGGTGATGAAAACACTTAAAATTTCCTTTCGGCAGTGTTCAAGTATGCAATCTACTGTTATTAACTATAGTCACCATGATTAGAATAGTTATTAGAAATGCCTAACCAGCTAAACTCATTTTAATGTGATATAAATTACTGAGGATGTTTTTAGGAACATATATTATTTAATTATTAAATAGATAACTAATGGTTTCTGACTCTTGTTTTATTGTTAGAACAGAAAACTCTGTAAAAGAGTACTATAATGTACTATATATTTTATGAATACTACAAGAAGAGAGTTGGAAGCTTCCAAATATAGAGTAATTATAAGGAGATGGAAACATTAATTACTCTGATTTCATCAGTATTCATTGTAAATATGTGTTGAAGTATTATTCTGTATTTCGTAAATATATACAGTTACTTCGTGTTAATCAAAAAATTTTAACATTTAAGGAAATATAAATGCTAACAACCTGACTGGAT
>RJWT010002650.1:0-39838 GCA_004365215.1 Cuniculus paca | reverse complement strand
CTACAAAGAATACTAAAGGACATTCTAGAGAGAGAGAAAAAGGACCGTGGTCTCAGGAAAAATGTCAGAGGGGGACCATCAAGTGGGGCCAGTCAATTGAATGGAGAGGAAAACTAGGGAGCATTGGCAGGAAAATAGCATGGCAGAGACAATGCAGGGCAAGAGGGCCATAACTATTAATGTAGAAGGCCTCAATGCACCAATAGAAAGAAACACAGGCAGAGTGGATCAAGAGACAGGATTCATCAATATGCTCTATACAAGAAACACATTTAACTAGAAAGAAAATTCATAGACTGAAAGAGGAGAGAGAACAATGCCCTATGTGACAGGGAGCCAGAAAAGAAAAATAGGGGTAGCTTACCCATCAACTAAAGAATGGATAAGAAAGACATGGCATTTTATGTGGTGGAAATCTACTCAGCTATAAAGGAAGATGCTCAAAGCTCTTGTAGATGGATAGAGGTAACTTGAAATCATGCTCATGGATGAAATGGTTCAGAGTCACATGGGTGAATTTTGTGTTGTCTCCCTAGTATTACAAACTAAAGGAGTTAGTGGGATCCAAAATGCACAATACATATTGGGAAAGTCAAAGGGGAGGAATTATCTAAAAAGCAAAGGAAGTGACCACTGTTAATCTATTTTCATGATTTGAAGCCCATATTGTCTTCATTGTTATGATTAGTTTCATTTTATTCTGTTTTGCTTGATTTTATTATACTTGATGGCATGGACAGCTATTTCAAAGATAACAAAATATATAATTGCAGTCATCGAGAATGTCCAATTATCTTGTTTAGAAACCCTGTATGGCTTTCATTGTTTGTTTTGATTGATTTTACTCTATTCTGTGTGGCTTGATTGTAATATGTCTGAAGGTATAGGCAACTATTCTGAAAATAACAAATATTATGGTAGCCAATGCTGTTTTGCTAGTATCCTGAAATTCTGTATTGCTTACATTGTTCTGCTTTCTTTGTTTTGTTTTTGTTTTTTTTACTGTTTTATTTTGTTGTATTTTGTTTGATTTTACTCATCCCTGATGGTATGGGCAGGTATATTGCAGATAACAAGAGGCATTATGGTAGCCCTTATTGATTGCTTTTTACGCTGTTTAGAAGTCATGTACCATGTTCATTGTTTCGTTGTGATTGCCTCTACTCTATTTTGTTTTGTTTGGTTGCATTCTTTCCAAAATAAAAAATTTTAAAAAAGAAAAAAAAGTGAACCTCCCCTGAGGCTCCCACTGTTTCCCTGTGGAAGAGTCTCAGTACCACTCTGCCCCTTCTCTCGTGTTCCTGGGTGCCCTGCTACCATTCTTGAAAGGCTTCTGGGTTGGCTGTCTTCTCTTCATCTCTGGGCCCTTTTCTCCCTACTGTCCCCATATTCTAATTTACACATGCTATGGTGGCTTTCTGACAAAGACTATGGGCTAATGAGTTTGAACAAGGGGCTACCAGATAAAGTATGCATTCAAAGAAAACTCTGGCTAATGATAGGGTATCTCTGGATGTGAAGATATAGCTAGTGGTCCAGGAGAGAACTCCAGTGGTCCTGAACCAGGGGTGCAGCATCCCTGATTTGTGCAGAAAGAACTGTAGACACTTTAGACAGAACCTGATACTTGACTGAGATAGGAGGTAGGTGATGGCAAGATCCCTAATTTCAGAAGGCAGTGTGCGAGGGCAGTTTTTCACCATGTCAAATTTGGAGTTGCCAGAGGAATATCCACAAGAAAGAAGATGTTGAACAGGTAACTGGAAATGCAATCACAGTTTCGGAAAAAGAGAGAGACTGGAAAGGCAGGATTAAGAGGGATAATGGAGGCCGTCCAGGGAATGAGTATTGGAGAGAAATAAGCAGATCTTGCAAACAATAGTGCTTAGGAGGAGAAAGCAGGAAGAGGGACCAACCAGTAGAAGGTGCTGGAGGAGAACAGGGAGACAGGGAGGAACTGAAGGAGTCGAGCCACCACAGTTGAAGAAAGGACTCCAGGGAGAAGGAATGAGTTAGGGTTAGGCTAAAAATTGACTTTTTTTTTAATGGAATTTATTTGTTACCTATTATGCAAGGAATGCCAGACGTCATCAGATGGGAAGGCGTATTCACTGAGTCAAGTGTCTGCATTTCCCAGTCTTTAAATGGACAAGCATCAAGTTCTAGCAGTTGGTCCTATGCCTGTCCTGGATACTGTCAAGTTTTAGGGGAGTGAGATGCCCATGATGTGTTTTATGCCCTACTTTAGGAAGCTGAGACAGGAGGATTGCCATGAGCTCAGTGTCAACTTGAGTTACATAGTGAGTTCAAGGCCAGCCTGGACTACATAGTGAGATCCTGTCTCAAAAAATAAAGAAGTGGGAGCAGAGCCTGGAATCCGAGGCACTAGCTCAGCATCTGGTCTGTTGAGGATGGAAGTAGCAAGGTTGGCAAAGGGGACCTGAGTTCTTTTCCTTCTGCACTGGCAGGTTCTTGCTAGAGGCCTCACAATGCTTTGTACTAGCCCCAGCAGTGATTTTGCCAGGGGCTGAACTGTGTTCTGCATATAGGGCTGAGGGCCCTGATGGTCAGGGCTCTCTGAGCCGCCACCACTTTGTCCAAGACATCCATCTGCACATTGATACAGAGAGGCTAACCCAGAGAAGCCACAGAACTGAATCCTTACAACACCCATGTAACATATAGTGTCATATCCAGGCTCAGGGAAATCACACAATGTTACAAAAGCCAACAAGTGTGAGAACATAGTGTTTAAACATAGTCCTGTGAGAGTGTATCTCTACCTCGTATCATACCACATGGAAATGAAGTTATGCCCATTCTTATAGGTGAAGGTTAAACGAGATTGTCAGGAAAAGCTTTTTTCTCAACCTTTTAAAAAATTGAACTGTTGTTCACATACCACAAAACTTACCTTTACGTGTAGGGAGAAGAGGGTTTCTGGGGACTAAACCCAAGACCTTCATACTGAACTATATCCCTAGCTTTAAAAATAAAAATTGAGACAGATTCTCACTATGTTGCCCAGGTTGAGCTCCAATTTAGGATCCTCCTGCCTCAGCCTCTCAGAGTGCTGGGATTATAGGTGCATGCTACCATACCCAGCAAAAGTCACTTTTTGAAGTGTGCAATCCGGGGCTTTTTAGTATGTTCACCAAATTTTGCAATCATCACTACTATAAATTTGAGAATATTTTCATAACACTAAGAAGAAACCCTGTATCCATTAGTCATTTTCTGTTCCATGAACATTTCATTTACTGTATATGCAATGACATGTGTTCTTTTGTGTCTGGTTTCATTCACTTAGCATGTTTTCAAAGTTCATATTGTAGCATGAATAAGGTGTTTCTTCCTTTATGTTGCCTCATACTCCACTGTATGGATGTATAACACATCGCATCCACTCATCAGGTGATGGCCATTTGAATAGTATGTTGCTCTCATGAATAATGCTGCTCTAAATGGTGTACAAGGTTTAGTGTGCTTCATTTCTTGTGGGCATGTCTTAGGAAAGCTATTTTGGGAGAATTTAAACAATATAAAGTGCAAGAGATCTCATTTTCATTATTCTTCTTGTGATTGTTTCTAGTTCCCACTAGTGTCTGACTTGTTTCATGATGACAAGGACGCCATTCCTGCCACCACCCCAGCTGGGAAGGGGTCATCTTCAAAGATCAACATTCGCTCTGCCAGGCCCCCCATGAAGGCCTCCAACAAAGACCACAAGAAAACTGTGGGCCACCAGGTCAGCCCTAGGCTCATGGCTCAAAGCCACGGCTGTGGTGTGTGTGGTGGGGCTGGCCTTTCCATAGATAGGGCTGCAAGGGCAGGAAGGCCGCAGTGCCTTAGTGTCAATGGCTTTGGCCACCTAGATCAAGCTTCTTGTCTTTTGAAGAGGAAACTCCAGAACCTCCACCAGAGAGAACTAACAGAAGGAAGAGGAAAGAAAATTTGAGGACAACCCCAATCCATGCATGAATCACTGAGGCACAGCCACAGCAACTAGCTTATAGAGAGGCGGAGGGCCCCATCTGCTGGGTAGAGAGGAAAGTTGAATAAGCCCACGGTGAAGACATTTCCAAATGACTTCTCCCTTCTAAGGCCTCTGTTGGCATTCTGCCCAATGCATCTCCAGAGAGAAACCCTTGGCTACCACCATTTACTTTTATTCCTGTGAATTTGCCAGCTCTGGACATCATATGCGTACAATTATTCGTAGGATGCTCCACCCCTGGGTGTCAAGGCTGCAAGGCCACAGTGCACAGTGGTCACCTCTCTCTTATCTCTCAGTATTCACTTGCCTTTTCATCTCACTCGATCCTCACCCCTGGGAATTAAGCATATTAAGGTATGGTCTCTGCTCCTTTGGTTTGAGTAGGGGCCCCACTAGGGGAAGGACTTGATTTTTGGTAGCAAGGTAGCAGTGTCAGCTGGAATCTGACCACGGGTCTCTGAGTCTCTTCCCTTATTCTTTGGACTAATAGTAATAATAGGAACAACTATTGCTGTCACCACCAATATATGAATTTTTCTTTATCTTACATTCAACAAAATGTTAAAAATAACTAAATGCTGGCTTTTGCCTCCCCAGTTCCGCAGCTCACTCAATCGCCTCATGGAGACCTTAAACGCCACAACGCCACACTATGTCCGCTGCATCAAGCCCAATGACGACAAGCTGCCCTTTTAGTAAGTAACTGTTAGGCACGGGCAAGCCCAAGAACCACATCCCTCCTCAGAGGTTCAGGGGCAATGAGATGGGCCCATCTGCAGCTTCAGGGGGAAGGGGATGGGGTTCTGCAGCTTCAGCATGGTGACCGGTCAGGTGGGTTTATGTGTGAACAGGCCAACAGATGTTACTGGGTTGCACCTGCCACTCTTCTGGATTCAAGAGGGTGAAAAGATACTGTTCTACAGTTACCTTGGGTTTTCAGTGGTATTGAGTGTACATTCCTGGATCAAATATGAGGATCATGAAGAAGTGTGTCGTTAAATGTGGAAAGCCCTGTCTCTCCCATAAAATGTTAAATTTAGATGTATAAGAATGGCAGGAGTAGTCAGAAAGGTCCTTTCTGTCTTTAAGGAAGCCAGCCCTCAAATAGCACATGGAATGTTAGGACACAAAGATAGTCCTCCTTCTCACATTGCCTTTGCCACTGCACTTCCAGGTTAACTACCCTTTCCTTCTCCTCACTCGTTACCTCTACCTTGAAATTGTTCCTTGCAGCTCTGTCCACACTCACTTGGCTGACTTCATCCAAATCTATGTTAAGAGTAACTCTTAGTTATCTTTGTCCATTTTTGGCTTCTACCCAACTCCAGACTAGTATTTCTGCGTGCTGCTGCCGCCTCCTGGGTCACCTCACATTCAACATGATTGAGACCACACTCTTGGTCTTTTCATTCCCAAAAGATTGCTCTTGCTTTGCGCTCTGCTTTAGTGAATGGTGTAACCATTCCTGACATTTCATTCATCCACCAGACCTGATGCCCCAAACTGGAAACCTGAGTCACTCTAGGCCAGCTCTGTCCGGCAGGATCTTCTGTGATGATGGAACTGTTCCGTACTCGGCATCATTCATTGTGGTAGCAGCTAGTCACGTGCAGCACTCAGTGCCTGAAATGTGGCTAGGGTACTTGAGGAACCAAACGTCTCATTAGTTTCATTTGAATGTCACATCCCCGCAGGTGGCGAGTGGCTACCATGTTGGACAGCACACCCCTGGCTTCCGCCTCCTTTACTGCCATTGTCTGGTGATTGTTAAAGTCCTATGGAATCTACATGAAAATTTAACTGATCGTCTCTTTTTTTTTCTTCTCTTAACTCCTTGTTTCAGATCCTGTTCATTTTTTTCCTTGAAAATTTTTATGAGTGTGTATCAGTTATACATATTAATGGGGTTCAGTGTAATATTTCAGTATCTTCATACGGCAATCATGGATCAAATCCAGCTGCCCTTTATTCACCCCTCCCTTTCACGTTCACTCTCATGTGGAATCAAGGAGTCAGCCTGACTGTGTGACTGCGAGAGCCAGACCTCCTTGGTTCCTGCCTGCGGTACACTCCAGGCCATTAAAGCAGCTGCTAGCCCACTCAGCAGCCCCTCTTCCCTGACTCCAGGCCTCCACATGCCATTTCCTCTGGCCCGGGAACACGTGTTTTTAACTTTTCTTAAACACCTTATTCTTAACTTTTCTTTATGCTAAGACCAAAAGGGAAACCGTGGAAATTGCTTTCTATGAAGTCATTTTGGCCACTCTGACTCTCAGACTGAACATTTGAACAGCTTCCTGCAGTTGCTGTCATTTAGTAAAGCCTGAGCCCTCCCCTTTGGGCCTCGTGGTGGAAGAGGGCTAAGGAGACAGTAGTGAATCAGTCTTCTCTGAAGTGTGCCGACTGCTCACTTTTTCTTCCTCTACATTCCGAGATGTGCCTGGGAGCTCCGCCCCCACCAGTGTGGCATCTGCTTACTGACTGGCTGCAGGAAAGAAGCTGATAGGAAAGCAGTGTGTGTGAAAGATGCAGATTGTGTGTGAAGGGCAGAGTAACATGAAGGGCCCGGGACAGGAAAGACGACGGTGCTCAGTACCTGTTCTGCCCCAGCCAGCTGTGACCCTGGGCGGTTCATTGACCAAAGCCTGGTATCTTCCAAATGCCAAGTACTCTGCGGGTTTCCCTCACTTTTTCTAAAACCTTCCTTTGCCTGCAGGACCAAAATTTTTCAACAAATACAGAGAATGAGAAGAATAAAAAATAATAATGAACCAAATCAGAAAACCCTGAATTCTTGTTCAGGCTCACTGCTGATTATTTGGCTAATCACAAAGCAGTTTGTTTTTTTTTTTTTTGTCTTTATCTCATTGCTTTATCTGTTAATTGTGATTTTAGAATATCCTGATGAAAAAACTCGAGATAATGAATGGGAATTGCTTGTAAGAAGTATAAGCATTCACATGATTAGAGTTATTGTTATTGACATTAGAAGGAAATTAATGTATCATTATTCCTGTTCCTTATAAATTTCTCAGTGTTAGTACTATCAACATTTCAGGTCATAATTATTTGTCATAAGGAACTATCTTGTGCATCGTAGGATGTTTAGAAGCATCACCGGCCTTTACCCACCAGATACCAGTACCATTCTCACCACTGTGACAAAAATGTTTTTAGACATTGACCATGTTCCCTGGGGAATGAAATTGCCCCATTGAGAACCATTGTCCTATACTGAATGCTTTGATAACATCTCTTATTTTTCTGTTTCCTTTGTTCAAGAACCTTCTCTCATACCTCTTATTAGGAACCAGAATAGGACAGATAAAATGTCATTAGAAGTGGCCCATCACAAATAACTGACAGTGCCCCAGAAATGACTGTCAGCAGGCTTGTGAAAGTGCTATTGGAACAGAGACAAAAAATAAACAAGCAGATAAACAAAACAATAAAGGATCTTTCTTCACCCAGGGAAGAGGTGGCCTGGAGTGAATGCCATAATCTAGAATCACTTGGAAGAGGACCTGGCCAGGTTTCTTAAAGGTCAGCCCACCAGTCCCAGAGTCTTGGGGCCCTGAGCTGTACTCGTAAGATACTGCCACGCCTGAAAAAGTGCAGGACTGATTGAGCAACATCTGACTGCAGGGGTGGAGCCCGGTTCTGACACCATGGGACCCTCACACTACCCTTGACAAGCTCCAGGCTCTGTTGTTCTGCACCTTGTACTGGGAGGGAAAGTGTAAACCTGCAGTTTGTCTCCATGTATCTTTTGTGACCTGCATTAGGTGTTAATTGTCCTCACCAGAGGTCTCCAGAGTTTAATAGCAGAAGGTCTGGTTTTCCATTCTTCATCAATCCATAGTGACTGCAGGCAGGCAGTGGGGAGATGGTCTTGAACAGGGAATTTTCTGTACTACCGAGGGTGTAAGATTAGAATACAGAAGACTAGCTGTCTTTACAGCTCCCTGAGGGTATATGAACAGGGAAAGAGTGGCAATATCTTCTTTCTATCATGTCTTTTTACTTTTCTCTGAAAAGTCCTTTTTTCATATCACTTGATCAGTACAGCAAAACTTGTAAGTTACAAACAAGCAGATGTCCTCAGCACCCATTGAGTGAATGAGGAAAATGTGTAATGGCGAGCTCATGTCTTCTGCAGAGTGACACCCACCAATAGTGGCAGAGCGGAGGCTGACCCATGTTCACTCCTTCAGCCCAAAGCACAGAGGATGATGTCTTGAGAGGGAAGAGCAGTTGTGAAGAACAGAGTCATTTGGCTGAGCTTACATGCTGAGCTGTAGGCATGGTGTGTGCAGCTCCAAGAGAAGGCTGACACCACACACACACCCCTGCTTCCCAAAAGACTTTTGCTGTGTTGTGTGGGGGTAGAGACATCCAGCAAGCCACTGCCTGACCATCAGACCAGGACCCAGTTGACAGCTGGAATGCACAGTGTTCACAAAGCATCATGTAGAGGGATACAAGAGAAGGGAGGGGTGGGTGGCTAGAAAGAGGAATAGGTCTTTTAAGGAAGGAAGTGGTTATTAGGGAGTGTCTGTTTATTGTCCCCTAAAAATGTGGTGAGGAGTCCTAATGGGAGTGGGGACCCTCCACGTACCTCCCATGGCACCGGGGGTGTCACAGATGCTTTGAGGCATGCTGCCATCCCTACCACGTGTAGTGGGATGAGTTCCTTGTAGATGTGCCAGGCAAAGAGAAGACACCAGTGATCATATGATTGCTGTGGTGAGGTGGAGAGTCCTGGGGAGGGAGGCCTACAGTCCATAGAACACCTTTGCACTCATAACCTGGGGTGCAACTGCATGCCCCAGGGGTGAGGGGGGTGAAGACTGGACAGTAAAGCCTGTACCCCAAATGCTATGCGTGGTCACCAGGAGTCTTTGTGTCCAAAGGAGTGCCTTGTGATATTGATCAAGGCCCTCCTCTGCTCCCAGAACTTGTGCTATATCCTGTGGAAGACTGGAACACTGCATAGGATGTGTATCAGACAATAGTATGCGCGCAGTCCCATAAGACCTCGGCACCAGAGGAGCTTTGAGTCTGGTGAAAAAAATGAAATTGTCACACAAAGTAATGGTCTTGTTTGGGGCCATGTAAAAGTCAACACCTGGTTGTGCTTTACACACTCAGTGTGGATGACCTGAGGACAGTGCCATTCAGAATTAATCAGAAAGACTATGTATCAGGCAGCTAGGTGTCGGGAAAACACAGGACATGCGCAGGCTGAGGGGAGGAGTGAGGAATGAAAGCAAATGCAGGCCTAGAGAAGGCTGTGGTCTTTCCTGGGGCCCGAAATCCATGACTCAACTGGATGCAGGGTGTGCTGGTGGTGAGGTGGGAGCTTGTACTGTCAGTCATCTGGGAAGTACCTGCTGAGCCCCGGCAAGCCTGAGGCATCATCTGCTAAATGCGTATACAGTAGGTACTTAATGGACTTTGGCGTCCCGGGCCCATGTGATACTCAGCATTAGAGCGTGGTATGGGTTATAGACTGAGAAGGTCACAAAGAGATGAGAGGACAGACAGGGAGTCCCATGGAGACAGATGAGTCTACAGGTGGCAGACCCCCAGGTTACATCCATCTGCAGGGCTCCAGTATCTGAGTGGGCCTGGCCACTGGGAAGAGAACACCTGGATGGTTGCGGAGAGTGATGGCACAGCGAGAGGCTGCCTGCTGGGTGGTTGCAGGTCCTGGCATTGATATAGCCCCTATTTCTTTTTATCCAGCAGGGCAAGCTGGCTTGCCAGGGCCTGGGCCTGTCCCTGGTTCCGGCCACAGCCACTGTGATCTGTGGCTGTGAACCTGGATGCGGTCCTTGTTCCTGTATTTGAGATGCACACAATCAGAAGGAAAGTGAACTTTATTCCTCATCTCTTCTAGTAGAGTGGGAAGGTAGATTTAGCAAATTATAAACAGCAATTAATTGTAGGTCAGCTTAATTCTTTCTCAGTCAAGACTCCCTGATCACTCAGCCAACCTGATGTGTTTTCTTCAGGCATCCCATAATACTTTCACCATGTTCCCTACGGTCTGCCATGTAGCATACTCTACTGTGCCCTCTTCTCTCCAAGCTCTGCTGCACTTAGGAAGCACACATAAGGTCTGAGTTATTCTACTACATCACACTCGATGTCTGTGTATGAATGAATACTGGTTTTTGGGTGCTAGGCTTGGCATCATAGGGCATGTGTGTGATTTAAAATGGGCCTCTCTCTCTAAAGATAGGAAGACAAAATTCTTCATCTATATGATTTTTGTTTTGTTTTTGTTTGGTTTGGTTTTGGTTTTGGCTTTGGCTTTTTAAGACAGGGTCTCACTGCATAGTTCAGACTGGCCTTGAACTCACTGTGTAGCCCAAGCTGGCCTCAAACTCAGTAATCTTCCTCCCTGAGCCTCCTGAGTCTGGGATTGTAGGCATGCACCATCATGCCCAGCATCTATATGATTCTTAATGAGTATCTGTCATGATCCTAGCTAACTAAACTGTGTGTGCCCTGATCTTGCACCAGGAGCTATTCTATGCTCCCATGGACTATTACATTTAATTTTTATACTATCCTTAGAAAATGGATACTTTGAATATCCCATCTCACACTGAGACCCAAAGAGGTTATTCTTGCCTCAAATTACATGTTCTGTTGCTAGTGGCCGTGTCATGAGTCAAAGCCAGGTCTGCCTGGCCTGAAATTCACTTTTTTAATCACCAAGCCAAATAATGCTGTGGTGCTAAGTGTAATGTAGGCATATAGCATAAGCTGTGAGCACTGATTTGGGTCACATGCCCATGTGGATGGAAACCGGGCAGACTCTGGAGAGGAGGCAGGAATGAGTCTTGGAGGATGGGCAGTATTCAGTTAGACAATGAGCGATCACCCAGGTAGGATTTAAGAAGGTACACAAGTGCTTCATGCATAGAACTGAAGATGCTAAGTGGTTCATTCACCTGCCAGTCAGTCTGTGCTTTACCCCAACTTTGTACACAACCACCCATACATGCTGTGGGGAAAGGTGTGCTTTCCTTCTCTCCTGTTATGGTATGTGTCAGCGTGGCCACTCATCATTTGTCTTACTGTTTGGCAGCTTTGACCCTAAGAGAGCTGTGCAGCAACTCAGAGCCTGCGGGGTGCTGGAGACGATTCGCATCAGCGCAGCGGGCTATCCCTCCAGGTAATGTGCTGTTGGCTACACCCTCCTGGGCTGCTAGAGAGCAGCCAGAGTATGGTGCTCCAGGGAGTGCTCATAGATACTGTTAACCCGAAACAGATCCTCAAAGTTCCCACACCCCGAGGGCCCAGGCAAAATGCTGATGGGAATAAGAATTTCAGTTTGACCTGAAAAATATGAGAATCAGTAGTAATGTCCTTTCCAGCAGCTTTTCAAATTTCAGATTGTCACTGGTCTAGGGTGATGAATGAGCTACAGGAACAAAAGGGAATTCCGCTACACTCAACTCCCATATATCCCTTTTATCTTTTTAAAATTTTATTATTTTGGTAAAATACAGTAACATAATAGTTACCATCCTAACCATTTTTAAATATTTAGTAGCATTGTTGCACAATCCATTTCCAGAACCCTTCTCATCTTGCAAAACATGTAATAAAAACTCCGTTTTAGTCTCTGCTTGTTACTATAGCAAAATACCTCAAACAAGGTAACTTTATGAAGAAAAGAGGTTTACTTAATAGTTCAAGAGGCTGAAAGTTCAAGGCTATGTGGGAGGGATAGATAATATCATTAAACAGGAAGCCAAAGAACACCTGGGATCCCACAGTACCCTTCTGAGGGTGGTGTCCTAATTGGACTAAGGACCTTCCAGTGTGCCCCACTTTTTAAGACCACTACCCTGGGGGCCAAACTTCAACACATGAATCCTTGAGGAATAAACTGCATGAACCATAGCCCTTTCCATTCCCTTCCCCAGTCCCCATTAGCCACCTTTCTTCTTTGTCTCTGAATTTGACAACTTAAGGTACCACATATAAATTGAATCATGTAATATATTTGCTCTGAGTATAATGTCTTCAAGGTTCATTTGTACTTATAGCATGTGACAATTTTTTTCTTTTAAGGCTGAATAATATTCCCTTGCATGGCTATATCACTTTTTTTTTTTTTTTTTTTTTTTGCGGCACTGGGGATTGAACTCACGACCAGGCAGGTGCTTAGACCGCTGAGCTAGATCCCCAGCCCTGGTGTTTTTGAGACAGGGTCTCACTATGCCCTTCAGGCTGGCCTTGAGCTCACTTTGTAGCCCAGGCTGGTCTCCAACTCACAACGATCCGCCTGTCTCAGCCTCCCAAGTGCTGGGATTACAGGCGTGAGCTACCACGCCCGGCTAAAGAAGTTTCTTTTGGCTAAAGTTTTGTGCCGGGGATTGAACTCACAACCTCATGCTTGCCAAGCAGGCGCTTATGCCACTGAGCTAAATCCCCAACCCCTATATCACATTTTGCTACCCATTCCTCTTTGGTTGGATTCATTTATCTTTTAGCATAGATTCCCTATGGTGGAAAATATAATTTCAGGGTCTGATGTGCATTGTGGATAAGCCATTGAAGCACTCCAAATCTGAGGAAGCCATGCCAGGACTATGGATTTCCTGTGGATGCTTGCCTGAAATAGGGGTGGGAAGCAAATGACAATCCCACTAGCTCACACCAAATAACGTACCAGTGACACATAAACGAAGCACCTTCTGCTGTTAACTGGGACTGAATTGATCAGTGCAGCAGCCAAGAACTGTGATCCTGCCCACAAGGACCATCTGTCTTCAGAAGTCCCTTGTGTGTCAGGGTGAGAGAGCCAGAGTGGGGATGAGAGGAGGTAGCACAGGCCTCCTCTCCACCTGTCACTTTCCCCTGCGGTGGGGGTACCATTTCATATGCAGTGGTTAATTATCCATAAACTGCTTAACCATAAACAATTCCCAAATGTTAGCCCCAGAGGGAAGTTGTTGATGGAATTCAGAATTTGCGTTTGACCTGAAAAGTATAAGAACTATCACTAATCTGCAACATCCAGGCAGCTTTTCAAAACCCAGCAGGATGATCACTGGAGCCAGGTCTAAGGGCATTAATTCTTTTCTTTTCAACCACATCTTTCCTTATTTAGGAAAGGTCTCATTTTTTACTTTGGTGTCTTAAACACTGATAGCTAGCCACCCCCCTGTTAGGAACATGGGCTAGCTTCTGCTTCTTAGATAAGGTGTGGCATTCCTTTTCTCAGTCTGCTATGTGGTACCCAGCATCTCTATCTTTTGATTGAGGGGAGAGGGCCTAAGGCCCACGTTGAGTGACTCAGGTGTGAGTTCAAATCACTGACATTTCAGTCCCTGCTACATACCTAGGGTTCAGATCTAACAAAGTTTCATTTTGTTGAAGAGTTAGAAAATGACCTTAGGGTGCTGCTGAGCTACTGATCTTCAAACGGAATACTCTGGGCAACCACTCCATTCTTGGCACTTCACTATTATGTCCATTGGACTCGCAACACAGGTGTCACCTATTAAAGGCTCTTGAATTCCACCAGTGTTAGTCTGCTATTTCTCAGAATTGTGTGTTGCAAGTCATTAATGGATCCTGAAATCATTTGAATTGGGTTGTCCCAACATATTTTTTTTTATTGAAATAACTTGGGTTGGAAATTGTAAGAGAGCAGTTTGTGGCCAAAAGAATATTGTGGCACAACTATTTCTCAGGATTAGATTAGGCAAGGTGTGTTGTCATCTAAGATGTGGTTCCACAATGAGTCCCAGTGGATGTGTAAGCTGCTGGTGGCTGGGCCAGGTCTACAGCCAGCACTCCTCTGCCCATGCTACCTTGTCCTTGCTGAATATCTTACTGCTTAGTTCCATGAAGTATTGTCCTTCAAACACAGGTTTATCAGAGGAAGAAGAGGCTTGGGTGGGGGTCCTGAAAGATTGCCTTCTCCCCCTGTGCCAGGCCTAGACCTGAGACCTGACATGGCATTAACTGCTCTCATTCTCTATAACACTTTGTAGTCCAAACTCTGAAACTGTAGGCTGGGCAAGAGCTGAAATAGTCAGAGTGTGTTGAACTCTGGCCTTTGTAGGTAGGCCTGAGTTCAGCTGTTGGCTGCCACACTTCTTAGTTGGGTGGCCTTGGGCAAGTTAATAAACCTCTCTAAACCTGGGTTTCCTTATCGTTAAAATGATCATACTTACCTCATAAGTGTTGTAAGAAATGAGATAAAGTCCTCAGCACAGTACTAAGTACGGAGGCATTTAATAAAATACAGTCATCCAAATATGAGTAAGAACTTGCCTCCCTATGGGTATAAGTATCTGGGAAGACTCTGTCTATGCCAGAAATTTCTAGCTTTGTTTTCATGATGTTCCACTGTGTATGGCTGCCTTGAAAGGGTATCCTGAAAGTTTTAAGCAACTGAAAGGGGCACTTTAAAAGCTATATAAAGGGACTAATTGTGTAATTCAGTGGTAGAGCATGCCCTTAGTATGCTCACACACTCATGCTAAACTCTCTAGGGCCATTGTAAAAGTAGGTTTGGAATGCTGGTTTCCACAGCCATACCTGGGCTATGCACTCAGAGGCCTGGAGGTAAGCAGAGAAACTCAAAGTGTTCACCTTTGTGTATAACTCACCACTTTGTGTCTAATGGTGGGTTTGTAAAGTGGAAGGCATATAAATCGCAGAGCCATGTCAAGCCGTGGAGAAGACACAAGGGAAGCATGTGACAATGAGGTCATCTATGCCAGATGAAATCTTGGGGTCCATCTCAATATAAAAGGAGCCACCTATTTCACCAAGGAGTTTCTAACAGATTGAATTAATGGAAGGACAAGTAACTTGGAGGAGGTTTCATGCCAAGACTCTCTCCTTGTACATCACGAAGAGGCTTTGAAGCCCATGAATCTGACCTGGTTAGCTATAAACCCTGCATAGGCAGGGGTCTATACACATCTGCCACCTCCGATTCACCAGCTGAGCTTCCTCACAGCCTCACTGCGTGAAATCAGAGTGACTGTGTGTGTCACCCACACTCCTACTAGGTTTGCTATCACTGTATGAAACAATCTGTTTGAGAGATAGGAAGAGAAGGTTTACTTCTGGGATCTCACATGAGCTTCATGTGAAATGAGAACAATGTTTTACCTTCATGAGGTCCTTCTCTCCCCCCTTACCCTTGCTCCTCCGTGTCTTCTGTATGGAGCATCCAGCTGTGAGCTGGCCCATGCCCACAAGAAACTCACAGCTAGAAGAAACTAGAGCTTGAAGTAGTTAAAGAGCAACTCACCCGGCTGTAGTTCATACTGAAAGTGTGGGGGGAGTGGAGACTTCTTGGATAAGGTGAGGCTGGAGCTGGGCCTTAAAGAATGAAGAGGATTTGGGTTGGTGGGGAGGCAGCAGGAAAATGCCACTGGTTGCAAAGCAGCACGCTATCCCACGATGGACTGCGACTTAAAAAGGGCTTCTCTGCCCTCTCAGTGCTCTGTGCCCACTGCTCAGTCTCCCAGTTGCACCATGGTTGGACCCCAGATGGGCTTTTCCTTTACCCAAGCAGCCTTTTCTTGGCAGCTGAAAGAACTCATGCTTGCCAAGTCTTTAGACCCATGTGGAAAGTTGCTTCTCCTACTGTTGATTCTGCCTGACTGCAATCATAGTTGCCAGCAGGATCAAGATGCACACAACTTGCTGGCCTCTTATGGTTTGTCTTTTTTTTCCTGCCATCCTAATTGTTTCAGAATTCTTTCTAGTGGGTAATTACATCTGTGCCTTTTGTTTATGTAATTACAGGTGTTATGAAAAGTGTAATGCAGGAACGAAAGTTGTACTGGCATCCCAGAACATGTTGTCTAAAGCCATGACGTAAATGTGTGGGCTTAGATCCAGGACGCTGCTTCCATGCCTTCCTTACATTTCTGCCTTAGCACATTTTGCTGAAGGGTCCAAGAGAGGATTCCCTCCCTGCACTGCCATTAGATTTTGGAAAGCAGCACCATGGTTTTATGACACTTTTGTTAGTATTACGGTGACGTTGAATCATTCACTGTTTCATCTAAATCCTAATCCCCTTGCATCCTCTTGCCACTACCAAGCCACAGTACCCAGGCTGGCATTTATTTGGAAAAGAAGTGGTGAAGGACTAAGCCCTCAGACCTGCAATATTCTGTCTGAACCCATGGTTTAATTTTCTGCATTTGCCATGATAGCCATGTGAGGTGACTTCACTGATGAAAGATAAACGATGCTACCTAACCACTTAATCCAGGAGACTGGTGATTGCTGTATCTAGGGATAAATCAGATGGAATTTTATGGCTGTCACCTGCCTGCAAGGTGTCGGCTATGCAAGGAAGAACACAACAGGTGTAATGTGTGCTTGCCTCGGTGTGTAGAGCTGAGCTCTATTGGAGGACCTGACTGGGAAGTTTCTCGGTGCAGAGGGATTTGAGTGGAACATGGCAAACTAGGAGTCGCCTACAAGAAGAATTCACCTCTCCTCAATTGCTGAAAACTCAGTAAAGTGACTTCACTTGTATTAGCTTGTCAAATAACTGCATAACTGCATAGCTGTGTCTTAAGGACTTTTCAATGAGCTTCTGTGATTAGGGGAATTACAATTCACATATCTTTCTCCATTTCTGCTGTGTGAGTAACCAAAGGAAGGAAAATAGTAAAGGAAACTGCATACATTGCCCAGGATTGCGGAGGCTAGTGATGAATCTTTCACAGGGCTGTTCTCTAAGAGCCCAAGCATGTCAGGCACAGTTCCTGCATCAGCTCTACAGTTGACTTGAAAGAAGAATTCTTACCTTTCTTCCAAATTTGAGACATAGCCAATCTCCCTAAAGTCCACCAAGTCAGAGGGGACAGCTGTAGCATTGCTAGCCAAAAGCAGCTCTTTAGGGCTGCTGCTGCTCCTCAAACTTTAAGGTACTTGATTATTTTTATCCTTCCTAAGAATTATGGCTTTCTTGGGAGTGTGACTTTAAGTGAAAATGTATCGTTCTATTTGAAATGCTGTGCAGTAGCTAAGAGATATGTTCACTGTAACGTACATAAAGTGCAGCGATGAATGCACTGTCAGGGATAGAACCTAACCCACGCAGCTCCTGGCTCTCATGCCTGAGCAATCACCTGCCCCTCTGAGCTCACAGAGACTGGAGAAACTGGGGTAAATAGTGCTTAACCAAAACAAGTGCGGTAGAGGACTCCTTGAATATGTGATTTGTATTTAAAAATGAATCAAAGCAAAACTGCATAAACGCCAGTTCTTCACTTCAGCTCATCATCTTCATCACAATTGAGGCTTCCTGAAAAGATTTCCAGTTCCTCGACTTCCATCTCTCCAAACCCATGTGGAATAAACAGCCTGAGAACTAGAATTAGATGGGAGCCTTAGAATCTGCCTGATTTACCTTCCATTACTCTGGATGCACATGTTGGCCCCTCTGCAGCCACTTGGCCATGTGCTGGCCATGTTAAGATGATGGGGTTTTCTTCTATGGTCCCTCTTGGTGTCTCAGCTCCAGCTTAGAGCCAGTGGAAAGGAACTGTGTTTCCTTCTGCCTGCAGCAAAGCTTAGCAATCTTCAGAGCTGTGGCCACATCTGTGGCTGAGCCTGTGCTCCCTGGGAAGCCAGGCTATTGTGGGGGAGGGTTATGTGAGGTGTTTACAGTGGTACAAGGCGTATAGTGAGCCTCATGCAGCCTTTTACCCTAGGAATTCCTTCATGAGGTTAGTGCTGAAATAAGAACAAACCCTGCTTATGAATTCCTTTATGAAAGCTGCTCATAAACCTCATCTTTTCCATCACGCTTATTAAGATATAATGCACATAAAATAAAATTCATTCTTTTTTTATTTTAAAGAGAATAGAACAAAACAAAGCAAAACAAAACAGAATAGAGTCAAACACAATATAGCATTTCAGAACAGAACACTGCAAGCAATACAGGTTTTCAACACATAACAGATTAACAATGGTTACCCTACTGTCTCTTGCCTTCTTCGAAATGGTTGTTCATACATTAACAGACAATAAACTCAAATAAAACAAAGTAATATAAAACCAGATAAAACAAAAGAGTGAAAGCATTACAGGCCTTCAAGTCAGACAACAAGAAACCAACAATGGCCACCGTAATGTCCCCTGTTTTTCAAAAGAGCTGTTCCTATCTCCTCACATATTGCAATCAAATAGTAGAAAAGAGACTTAAACGAATCAAATCAAAGAATAAAAGCACCATTGGACTTCAGAACCTTTCCCCCATATTTATCGGGAATTTTGTATCTTATTGAGTCTTCAGTTTCTTACACTAGGGAGATGATGCGGTGTTTACACATGTGAGTTTGGTTTATTTCACTTATGAGTATGTTCTCAAGTCACACCCATTTACTTATAAAAGCCTCAATGTGATCCTTCATTATAGCTGAGTAGTACTCCATTGTATAAAAGTACCACATCTTTTTTATCCATTCCTCAATTGATGGGCATTTGGGTTGTTTCCAAGATTTGGCTATTACAAATTGTGCTGCTATAAACATGGGTGCACATATATCACTGTGGTAAGATGATTTCACTTCTTCTGGAAATATGGCCAGCAGTGGAATAGCTGGGTCAAATGGGACTTCCAATCCTAGCTTTTTGAGAAACCTCCAGACTGATTTCCACAGTGGCTGCACCAGTCTACACTCCCACCAACAGTGGAGAAGGGTTCCTCCTAAAATTCATTCTTTTAGGGTAATTTAATGATTTTTATTACATTCAGCTGTACAATCATCACCACTACCTAATTTCATATTTTCACTACCTTGAAAAGGAACTCTTAATAATCATTCCTCCTCTCCACTCCTCCCAGGCCCTGACAAGCACTAACCTTTGTATTTTGGTTGATTTGTTTATTCCAGATATTTCATTTATATGCAGTAATGTGATATATGACCTTTTGCATCTGGCACTTTTCACATGGAACTGTTTTCAAGCTTCATCCATGTTACAGCATGCATCAGTACTTTATTCATTTGCTGAATATTGTTTCTTTGTATGAATATATCATATTTTATCCATTCCTGAGTTAATGAACATTTAGGATGTTTCTAGATTTTGGCAAGTACAAAAATGCTGCTATGAACTTTTGTATAGATGTTTTTGTGTGGGCATATGTTTTTATTTCTGTTCAGTATATACCTGGAAGTGGGGTCGTTGAGTCACTCTTTACCCTCTTGAGGACCTGCCATACTGATTTCCACTGTACCATTTTATATTCTCACCAGCATTATATGAGAGTTCCTTTTTTTTTTTTTTAAAGAAGTCTCATATTACTCAGGCTGGCCTTAAACTCTGAAACTTCCCATCTGGAACACCTGAAATTACAAGCCTGTGCCACCACCTGGGAAGGGTTTCCATTTCTATACATTTTTGCCAGTATAGTACTTGTTATATCTTTATTTTTATAGCCATCATAATGAATATGAAATGATATCTCATTATGATTTTGACTTGTATTTCCCCGAATGATGTTAAATGTCTTTTCATATGCTTATTGGCCATTTGATGTCTTTTTTGGAAAAATGCATATTCAAATCCTTTGCCTATTTCTAAAATTGGGTTATGTCTTAGTTATTTTTCTTATTACTGAAACAAAATACCTAGCACCCGAAGTTTAAAAATTTATTTCAGCTCACAATTTGTAGAGGCTTCAGTCCCTAGCTGGCTGACTCCAAAGCAGGGCAGCGTGGCAGAGGGCCATGGTATAGGAGAAACAGTCCATGGCGTGGCATGGCAGGCAGAAAGCATCAAGTGGCAAATCAGCAGCCGCAAGCCTCCTTTTCTCTTCTGTTCCATCCAGGCTGTAAACTTTTGAGTGGTACCACCCACATGCAGGATGGGCCTTCACATTATCCATACCCAGAAATGTGCTAAACCAATCAGTGTGCTAATTTAGTACCATACACCTTTAATCTCAGTATCACATAATCTAGATCCAGCCAGCTCCAAAAAGACCCACCTATGAGCACATGAGGCTCTGAAGGACCACCTAGATACAAGCCATAACAGATTATTTGCTTACTGTTGAGTTGTAAGAGCTCTTTATTCTGGATATGAGGTCTTTATCACACATTCAACTTAAAAATATATTTTTTAATTTTATAAGTTTTACTTTTTTGATCGCATTCTTTGAAACATAAAAAGTTTTAATTTTAAAGAAGTCTAAATTATCTAGTTTTTTCTTTATTTGTGCTTTGAGTGTCGTAGCTAAACAATCATTGCCTAACCCAAGGTCACAAAGGTTTAGTTCTACGTTTTCTCTTAAGGTGGTTTTTTTTTTTTCTTCCAGTTTTAACTGACTCAATTTGAGTTAATTTATGCATATGGTGTGAGGTAGGGTCCCAGTCTCATTTTTTTTGTATACAGGTACTCAGTTGTCCCAGCACTGTTTGTTGAAAAGATCACATTAACTCTTGAGGTAGACAAGATAGGTAGTATCACATCCATTTTTGAAGATTAGAAAATAAATCCTAGAAAAAATAACTAAATCAGTCCTCCTAGATAGAAAGGTAGAGAAAACCATCTCATACGAGGTTAAGGCTGTCTGCCCTTGTGAGTCTCTTAAGAAGGTGTCCTTTCTTCAACTTTGGTCTCTTGTGTCTCTTTTACTCATTTATTTATTTAATCTTTTTTTCTTTCTGTCTTTTTTTTATGTTTTTTTGTTTTGTTTTTGTTTGTTTTTGAGATAGGGTCTCACTATGTAGGCCAGGCTGACCCCTAACTCAAAATCCTCCTGCTTCAACCCCCAGAGTTCTGGAATTACAGGTGTGAGTCACCATTCCTTGCACGTTATGTCCCTTTTAAAGGTTTGTCCATCCCTGGTATATTTCCAAAGAAAACTCTTACATCCAAAAAACTTTTGTATCCATTATAATTTATTTCTTTGCTGTTTTATTCCTTTAAAAAGGAGAACAGAGATGTATGTGTTGCTTGATGGATGGCCAGTATGAAGAATGCACAACTCTATATCCAAAGAGAGACCATTAGTCCTAGTTGGTAGCCCTCACAGCTAGCTAAATGCCTTAACTGCACAACTGCTGTTGGTTCCTAGGTGAAATATTGCAGGGGACAAGGCCCTGCTGAGGTTCATAGGTTCCTACTAAGAAAAGCATCACAAAGAGAAGCCTCCCATTGACATGGGATGCTTGACCAGGACTCTTTGATCAAAGATGAATGGCAGCATAATGGAATATATGAAAGTACAGTTGACACAATCTTGATTTAGCATTTCTAAAGGACCCTGGGATCATCCACCATGACATACTTAGAGATTCTTCTTCTTGGCCTGATGTCACAGAGATTGAATGACTTAGAGCATCAGTCACAGCAAGGTCTTATTAGAGAGAGTCTCAGGCTTTATCTAATGCAGCCAACATCCACATGAGGAAACATGCCCCCAAAGAGAAACAGCACAAAGATCTGCGGCACTGCCTGATCCTGGTCCACTGTGTACTTCTCAGACAGGTATGTTGTGCTGCAAAATATTCCCACAAAAGATGTTTAAATCCAATGCGAGACTCCTGATGGGCTCCCAGTCAACCAAAACACCTTAAGTCCTGAGTTTCCTTCTCTACTCACAGCTGCATTATCACTCACGGTCTGCAGTCTGGGGAGCTCATTACTAGAGGGCATCCTTCTGGACTATGAACTCGTCGATGCTTACCTGTCTAGACGCAATCCCTGGCTCAGGGCCGTTCCCACATGCTTGACTGTGGCCAGGTCAAGACGGCTTCTCCCCAGAAGGCCAGAGCACACCAGGAAAAGGCCTGTTTTTAAAAAGAAGCATGACATTGAAGTCTGGGGTGCCCAGCCAGGCTCCCAACGTGAGTTGGAATCTAGGAGACAGAGCTGTAGTGAAGGGAGATCTGAGGGAAGCTGCTATTGCTGAGACTCCACGGAGCACAAGCAGGGCCTAGGCTTGGACTCAGGATGGGGCTTTTCTCCCCCCACTGATACAGAATAGAATGAAAGAGTACCCAGGTCCAGCAGCAGGCTAAAGGACCTCTCCAGTCAGAGTGAGAGGATGTTTGTGGGACCACCTGGCGAGGAAGGAGTCCCACTGGAAGCAGATGGCAGTTGTGGATGGTTGTTCCTAAGAAGCCTTCCTGGATTCAAATTATGCCCTATAGTGAACATTTTGCAAATACCTGAGAGGTTTTAATGTTCATGGGAGGGAGGAATGGTCCAAAGATTCTACATGTTTTGTGGGACTAACCTACACACTCTAGAATCGTTAACCCAAAGGCAGGAGTCCATTTTTTAAGAAACTGGTAGAAGAGATTTAACTGCCAGGGTAGGGGGTCAGTTTCTAACCATTGGAGTAGTCAGTAAAGCATGATTTTTTTTTTGTTTTAACTATAATATGCAACTGGGTATAACGGCACAATTGGTAGTTGCTGTTAAGTGTTGAGAGGTTTTAAAACAACTCAGACAAGGGAGGCTTGTGCTTAAAAGAGCTCCTTGTGCATGTACAAGCAGATGTGTAATAAAAAGCAGAAGGTCTTATTAGAAGGTCTCACTGGTGCCCGTAGTGGACTCAAGACTAGCTAAAATGCAGAGCATGTGTGTGTTTCCATTATGGCAAGGGAGTCCATAATGGAAAACTATCCTGGGCAGGCCCTTGCTCTCTCTGCACTTCCAGAGGTTCCCACAAATAAATGTCCTGTTAAGTTCTGTTTTTGGAAAAAGAATCCCATTTTTTCAGCTCCATTTTGAAGGTTTTTCTATTAGAGGTGAGGGATGCTTTTCTGGAAGTGTTTTCTTTCCAGGAGCATTCAAAGGTTTGTGCAAATAGGATCCCATGTGCGATTCTGGGTCCTGAAGTGACCAACACCTTTCCAGGCCTCCTGCCCAGGCTTTGCAGCAGAAGCACATCTGCCCAAAGTGATCATGTGCTTCTCAGTGGCCCCTGGTATCCCCACTCCTGTAAACTTCAGTGCGCACCCTCCATGTGGTGCAGGCTATGTTTTAAGGGTATGTTTGCGAGAAAAGGAGTGGAGCAGACTTACGCAGAAAGGGTAAGCAATTTAGATCTTTGGAAGTTTTGCACCTTTCCAAATAGTCCACATGACAGACTCATTGGCTCCTAAGGCCCTGTGAGGTGTTTTTGTGAGGTGGGAGACTGTTACCCCTTTTACAGCTAGGGAAGGTAAGGCATCCAGGCTGGACTGGCCAAGGTCAGAACCAGGTTTCTGTGCTTCTGTCCTCCAAGCTCGTTCCAAACTGGCTTTGATGTCTTTGCAGTCACATCTCCCTGCTCTCATAATTTCCTTGAGTTATGGTTCTGTCAGCAGCAAGATTTTCAAATTAGAAGCATTTAAGATTTTTAGCCTAGCTAAATGCTGCTTTAATTATTTCCTCCAGCAAAATTGCAGACTCATAGAAAGAAATAAGACAAATGAGTACACAAATAACTGTGATGCAAAATGTGGGAAGTGCCCTCAGAAAGTCACAAAGCACCAAGCAGCTTTAAAGGGAGGGCCAGCAAGGGTTACATGACTTGCGTTAGTTGAGTCAGATGGGCAGGTGGGCAGCAGCAACACGGAGACTTCGACTTTATGAAGCTTTTTTTTTCATATCCATTATTCCATTTGATTCTTCCTCAAATGCTTCTTTCCCTATGTGGAAGTATCAGAAAGAATGGTCTATATGTAAGACCAGAAGGGGATTGGGGCAGAAAACACCTAGGAAAAATTCAGTGGTGTTTGCATGTACTAGAAACAAAAAGCGCATGTGA
Organism: Cuniculus paca; assembly: GCA_004365215.1. NCBI lineage: Eukaryota > Metazoa > Chordata > Mammalia > Rodentia > Cuniculidae > Cuniculus > Cuniculus paca. Next base: position 16,049 of record RJWT010002650.1, on the reverse strand, counting down.
TTTGCAACTTGTCAACTCCAGCTCTCTCTTCCACAAGCCTCTGGTTTTAAGTCACTCAAGGATTGGTCAGGGCTGGGGCTTTTTCTTGATATTTACTGTACATGATTGAAATCATTGAAGCAGCACTTAGCTGAGCAAAGACCTAAAATATTCCATTTTTCTTTTGGATTTTAAACAGAAAAAAACAGTAAAATGGGTTTTTTTAAAGGCTAGTAGGAGAGTAACAATAATCAACACATTGTGTATTGTTATATTCACAGTAGTTGTTCAGAGTACAAGATATAGGCATGTAATTTTCTGAACAATGCTTCCTGCCAATATTCCTATTTTTAAAGCTGCCTCTTGACAATAGCCAGTAGCTCAGGGATTTGATTCACAGTCTCTTCACAGCTAGGGGGCAGAAAAGCTTCCGTTCAGTGAGTGGAGGGTATAAAGAGCCAGAGGACTGCTTTGTTGGCCATAAAACAGAGGCCTTGGGAGCTGTAAGGACCCCCTTTTCTCTTCCTGAAAGGAAGGGGCATGGAGACCAAGTGCAGTAGTGGTTGCCAGCATTTGAGAGGAAGAGAGATGGGGTGGGACTGCTCAGGGTGTGGAATTTCCTTTTGGGGTTGTGAAAATGTTTTGGAATTAATTCATTATTAGGGATGGTTGTATAACTTTGTAAATGCACTAAAAATTATTGTACACTTTTAAAGGGTAAATTTTATCTTAAGTGAGCTCCAAAGAAAGCTTTTGTTTTAAAGTAAGGGGCAAAATAGAACCAATCCTGTAACATAGAGGAAAAAAGATGAAAAAAATGACATCCTGATATGTGTTCTTATACTGCCTCCTTTCCTGAGACCCATTACTGTATTAGAAATCTTTCATCAAGTCAAGAGAAATATTTACAAGGGAAGAAGGGGCTTAGAGGGAGGCAAGGAGCGCAGTTGCCACTTTTCTCCTCATTCTAGGGAGGCAAGGGGTCCTGGAGTCAAAGCAGAGGAGCTCTTAGGGAGCCCACTCCCCAAGGTCAGTGCACCCCATCACCCTGCTGGGCTCCTGACACTTGCTTCTCTAGATGAAGTTTCCAAAGGACCGTCTTTAGCGGCAAGGAGCTGCTGGGGTAGGGGTACAGTCCGTCCTTTTCTCCTTAACACCTCGGTGGGTCAGTCTGAGGAGCCGGCCAGTCCCTCAGCAAGGCCGTTCATTGGTGCGGTTGCAGCCAGTGCCTGCCGACTTCCAAACAAGATGTACTCAGCAGAAACCTTGGAGAACAGGGTGTGCTGGCCCCTTGAGATGCCTCTGAAGGTGTGAGCCAACAGCAGCCCTGCACTGGGCTCAGGAAAGTTGAGTACAGGTTGTGTTGACCTTCAGAGAAGTTTAGCCCTTTCAGGAGGGATCGTGCTTACTCACAGTACACAGCTGTTCAAGGAGGCTGTGAGCAGCTCTGAAAACTGAGGAGAGAATTGAGGCCTATCAGGGAAGTGTGAACAAAGGCTGCATTCAGGAGGAGGGGCAGCCCCGCCTAGAAAGACTAGATTGCCCGTAGAAATGACTGATTTGTTTACACAGAGATGGCCTCGAAAGCCAGGAGGCGGCAAGCTTAAGGCCCTCATATAGACTCCCTTCCCAAACTACCAAAGCAGCACTTCCTTGCGAAGGCAGTGGATCACCAGTGTCTTCAATTACGTGAAATCGGAGTGGCGTCTTTTCAGGGAGCCAATTCTAGCGAGCAGAAAAAGGAACCATAAGCGAAATCTACTTGGGAAGGAAGTGGTTCTTTCAACACCATACCAAAATATGAAGTGTTTCCTCTAGGGATTAGGGATTAGGATATGGCCACTCTTTCTTTTCTAATGTATACTTTTCTGCATTTTTTTAAAAAAGCAGTCATCAGTTTTTGTTTTGTTTTGTTTTGTTTTGCAGCACCAGGGATTGAACTCATGATCTCGTGCTTGCCAGGCAGGCACTAAGGCTGTTGAGCTAAATCCCCAGCCCTCAAAATAATTTTTTAAAGAGAAAGGGGATATAGCTCAATGTTCCCTAAGTTGTGTCCCCTGTACCACAAAACAAACACAAAAACAACCAAAGGGGCCCTACTCCTCTGCAGTGTCAGCCGAAGAAGGAGCTCTGTGTTTATGGACAGAGACCTCTGCTCATCCCCCAGGAGGAGAACAGACTAAACTTTTTGGAGGGTGGTAGGGAAGACAGAACTCCCCAGGGCCTGGCTTTTGCTGCTCTGAGAATACTTCGTTCATTAGCATTGATCCCATTAGACACTACCTGAGGTCACCCACAGCCCATGTGTGGCCAAGAGGCAGGATGTGTCACCTGACATACCTTTGCTTGTCCTTCAGGTGGACCTACCATGACTTCTTCAACCGGTATCGGGTGCTGGTCAAGAAGAGAGAGCTCGCCAACACCGACAAGAAGGCCATCTGCAAGTCTGTCCTAGAGAGCCTCATCAGGGTGAGCCGGGCTCAGCTGAGGGCGTGACCAGGAGGCCTGAGAGTGCAGGGTGGGCAGTCAGCAGCAGCTTCTGACATCATTCTTATTGAGACTGTCTCTGGGATGTTGATCTGTTCTCCTGCATCAGAGACTAGGAGCAGAAAGTCCTTTTACCTCCTAGCCTTTTCACATCTCAACATACACACAAGATAGTTACCTGCACAGCTCACTGGGGTGCCCAAGGAGACCACTGCTAGCTGTGGCTGCTAGCCAAGGATCTCTGGCTCCCCTGTAGCTGGGCCCACCCATTCCTGCCACTGTAGCTGGGTAGGGTCTGATCTGCGGTCCAGGCACAGTCCCTATTAGCAGAGTGAACTAGAGCTGGTCCACTTTTATCTTATTGCCAAGCTAGCCCTAGCCCTCCTCATTTACATATTTTAAATCAGGCAGTAGATTTATGTTTTAATTGAAACAAGCTGAAATGACACCTGACAGTTGACATTGGACAACTATAAAAACAGAGCCATGAGTATCAAACCTTTAAACATTCCAGTAGTTCCAAAGAATTCAAGGATTATAGCAGAGTGTGACAAGGTCTCCATAAAGGGCTAAACCCTATCAAGAATCTTCCTTTTTAGAAGACAGTGAAGAGTTACATTGAAAATGTTAAGTTTTCAAGTATTATTTTGCTGGGAAATCTGTTTACTTGAAGTAGCTTATTACCAAATAATCAAGCGTTAAGGTTATGTTTTATCCACTAAATGTGTCTGTGAGCTTCTAAGCCTGTAGTTACGGACTACACTGGGTATTACATTAAATATGTAAGGTTTTAAAGTCTTTTAAAAAGGAGGGCCTGGATATTGTTCCCTCTTGTCCCTCCCCCTTTTTAACAGAGGGTAGCAGTCTGGTTAATTGAGTGCTATGGTTCGTTCCTGGTACTCTGATGAGCTGAAGTTCTGCTGTGGTCCATCTGTCAGTGTCTAGGGCTTATGATCTTCTTCGTGGGTGAGAAAAGTATGCGTTCAAGGTCAGCTAATTTCAGCCAACATGGAGTATCAACTGGTACAAGACAACCTCTTGGTTTGCAGTCCAGACCTCTACCATGTGGTTGCCTTCTCTTTTATCCACTCCTCCCTTCTCTTCTCTGGGCTTCTCCAAGGTTACTAGCAAAACATTCATTTCCCAAACAAAGGGAATACACCTGAACTGTGTGCATTGCTCTGGATCATGGGACCAAGTGCCCTGCCTGAGATCTGCCTTCTTGACATGCACAGGTCATTGGACCTTGCCAGGCACAGCTGCCTCTTTCTCACTGGTGATGAGCCTGCCTGCTTCTCAGTGCCCAGCTTCCAGTCCAACTCTGCCCCCCTGCTCTCCTGGCCCAGCACTTGCCTGCAGCACTTCATGTTACTCCTAAGGCTCATTTCAGATACATGTGTCCTTCCCTGCCAGGGACCTGTCTCTGCAGTGGCAATCCACCTTACATGGGAGCACTGAACCTGGCACAAAGGAACCCATCACACAGTGGTGGTGCGAATGAGCAAGGACTTGCCTGAAGAAAGGTCACATGACACCTGCTGTTTTCTCTGCCTGAAATGCATTTTTCCTCTTTAACCTGCTAACCAGGTTCTACTCTGTTTCCAAACTGAGCTCTCAGATATTTCTAGCCTTAGAAACCTGTTTCTGGCCTCCCAGGTGGAGTTAGCAACTCCATTTCCAATGGCCAATAGTACTCAATGTCTGTCTTTTCTTATTGCATTTATCTCCTCATATTATGATTGATTTTGTCATTTCACTGACCTGTGAGCATGTAAATGGCAAGGACCTTACTGTTGCTGTATTCCTAGTACAATTCCTGTTTATCACAGTAGTGATGAGTTAGTGCAGGTGGCTGCATGAGTGACAAGCTAGGTAAGCCCATCATGACTGGAAACTGCTAGTCATGGCTCACCTTGTCAGGAAGATGCATGCATCACCTGTTTTATAGATGGGGAAACTGAAAGGCACAGAAAGCTAACATAAATTGCCCAAGGTTGCACAAGTGGACTGAGAAACCCTCATGGTTAGTGTCATTCTGCATGGTTATCTTTCCTGGAAGCCTTGTTGTCCTCCCCCTTACCCACTCCTCTCTTGGGCCAGATCATCCGGACACTCATCCTCCTAGTGCTTGTTCCAAGTGGCTGAATTTCACCAGAATCACAAGTTTGCCTAGAAGGGCATGTGCCACTCTTGCCCTGTCTCGAGCAAGTGCTTGGTACATTTTAGAACAGAATAATTAGAGAAGAAGGGAGGAAGGTGGCTAGTAGAGGCCAGACAATGGCTCCTAATGGCCACCTTCTGTGGGGAAGCCTGGGAGCGGGGGCTGCTTTATTAGACCATCCTGGAGAACTTTCACCACTGGGAGAAATGTGCATTGCAGTGGCATCTCTGCAAGGATTTTAGGAATGAATTTGCTACTTCAGCTCCACAAATATATATTGAGTTCTCTCTCCATACACTAGTCTGGAGTGGTCAGAGTGAAAAGTATAAAAAAGTGCACTGTGCGGGCCTTGCTTTCCAGGATTAATAATCTAGTGTGAGCACAGACATAACTGTGGAGAATCGTGCCGTGGGGACTGACCATCATGCAAACCTGAGCCTTCCTCATGACAGTGAAGAGTAAGAACAAGCTTTTGTTGTAAACCCATACAGTACCAGGTCCTGTGTACATAAGCAGTGTGAAGCGCACAGTATTAGGAAAGGGAACATGTGTCAGAGACCTCTGGCCAAGGAAACTCAGATCCTGGATTCTATTCCTTGATATTTTCAGAGTGGCCTGGAGCAAGTCACCCTACCATTTCTATCTAGGCTTCAGTTTTTATCATCTATGACATATATGAAGCGGCTTGGAAGGGACTGCTGATACTGCTTCTCCTTCCCTCAGTGTCTCAGTGTGTGGCTCTTGGAGGAAAGTCTTCACAAGGTCATGACTGATCGGTTGGTATGCGAATAGAATGGTGCATTCCGGGATAGGCTGTGTGCTCCAGGCACATGGGGTAGGGTGTGCACGTGAAGGTACTTGGTGACTGGATGGAGCAGGTACAGCACCTTATTCAGAAAGCCTTGTTTGTAGAAACAGTGGTCTCACAACCCAAACTGCACTTTCTTGTTTATTTCTAGAACAACAAATGAAGCATTTGTTCTCTGGTTCCTGGGGTGCAGGTTCTTGGGGATGTGGCCATGAGCAGACATAGAGATGAGACTCTGCCCAGACCCCACACCTTCCCAGCTCCCCTAGCAGCCAGGCCCATAAAGGAGACTTGTCAGTGACACTCAAGCTGGGACTGTGCCCATAGCTCCCAAATAGCTTAGGCAGTGCAGCCTTCCGTGTTGAAGCCCAGTTCATGCTCAACCCACAAAGCACAGTGACTCGGCAGTCCTTTGAGTCATTTGCCGATGTGAGACATATTTGCATGTATGTGTTTCACAGACCGTGGCTCATTCCTTCTTGTCTTACTATGGCCATTGTGCCGGCAGACACACTTAGACATCAGTTTGTTTACATTGCGTGCTCAGTTGTCATTGGTTAATTCTACCAGGCTGGTCCACCAGCATGCAGGGGGTTCTCTCTCCTTACCCGCTGGGGTGAACACAGAGAAGGGCAAGTAATTTTAACTTAATAGATATAATAAGATAGTAATTATAGGTGCGAAAACATCTCATAGTGCAGTTTTATTTGGGGGTTGTTTGCAGTCTGTAATTATGTGTACCACTGTGTGGCCATTTGAGGATAATCGGGTCATTGCCTTGCTCAGTACCCCAACTCATGGTTCCCAATCCAGTTATGTACAAGCCCCTCGGGGATTGGTTCCTCCCACCACCCACATTTAGCCATCCTGGCCCTTAGTTCCTCAAATATACTTGGTTTTTGCCACCCCTGAACATTTGCATCTGCTCTGTTTTGCAGACTGCCCCTTCTTTTTAAAAAGTTTATTAGTACATGTTTACAGTACATAATGATTATAAGGTCACTGTGGGGAGCTGGTACATGAATACAGTACATCTTACTTTATTTCCCCTCTTCCCCACACACATCTCTTGGTCCTCTTCTCATTTGCAAAAGACCTATCTCCTTGTTTTCTATTATCTTTTATTTTGCTTTTTAAATGATTTACACTTTGAGTTTGTCATATAAAATAAACCATGTTGATATTTAAGTTTGTATCTGACTGACTTCACTTAACATTACAGTCTCAAAGTACATCCATTTTCCTACAAATGACTCAAGTTTATCCTTCTCGTGGCAGAGAAGCACTCCATTATGTACAAATACCACATTTTCTTTATGCATTCATCTGCTCTTAGACACGTACGTAGGCTGCTTCTGAGATTGAGCTATTATGAGTTGTGCTGCTGTAAATATGGGTATGCGTGTGTCACTGGAATATGATGTCTTCAACTCTTTGGAGAAGATACCTAGAAGGAAAATAGTTGGGTCAAATGCAATTTCTGTTTTTAATTTTTTGAGGAGCCTCCATAATGATTTCCATAGTGGCTGTGCTAGTTTACACTTCTACCAACAATGTAGAAGAGTTCCTTTTTCCCCGAAAACTTGGCAGCATTTGTTATTTGCTTTCATGATGACAGCCATGGAATGCTCCTTCTTGTTACTTCACTGGGGCTTCATTCAGGTGTTTGCTCAAATATCATCTCCCAGAGATGCCTTTCTTGATGATCTTTTTAAACATTCCCAGTTTAATTTTGTCCTTAACATTTTTTAACCACTGTCTGAAAATGGAGAGTGTCTTTGCTTGCCTGTCTACCCTCACCGTGGTGCTGGTGCTGTGAGGGTAGATATTTTGTTCACAGCATGTCCTGGATGCCTAGTCCAGTGCCTACCACATGGTGGAGACTCTGTGTCTGTTGAACAAATACTGAGAGTTGTGTGTTCCTGCGGAGGAGGGGTATGTGAGGTCTGGTAAGGGATTCTGCCTTAGAAGAACTGGATGGTGTGGCGTGTGCTACCTTGCTGCTCACGAATAACCAACCAGCTCCTCCGTCTGTCTTGTAAAGGATCCTGACAAGTTCCAGTTTGGCCGCACCAAGATCTTCTTCCGGGCAGGCCAGGTGGCCTACCTGGAGAAGCTGCGGGCTGACAAGTTCCGAGCAGCCCCATCATGATCCAGAAAACTGTCCGGGGATGGCTGCAGAGGGTGAAATACCACAGGCTGAAGAAGGCTACCATAACCCTGCAGAAGTACTGCCGAGGATTCCTGGCCCGCAGGTGAGCCAACCCAGAAGGAGGGAGCCTGCCTCTCTCATGCTCTGCAATTAGAGTATTAGAGTGCATCCTATTGGCCCCATCTGTGTCTTGGCTTTCTCCCAAAGGCTGGTTACCCAGTGCCCTTCTTTAGGAGGAGGTCTAGTTTCTAGGTCTCCTCCCTCCCCCACAACACCATCCCTTCATCCTATCAGTACTAAGCTAGAACCAGCTGATTTTAGCACAAACCAACCATTTTCCCTTTGCCTAAACCCCAAAGTATATGCGTAACTTTTTTTTTGTTGTTTTTTGTTTTTTGTTTTTGCTGCACTGGAGATTGAACTCATGACCTCGCGCTTGCCACGCAGGTGATTAAGCCACTGAGCTAAATCCCCAACCCTTGTCTTTTTGAGACAGGTCTCACTATGCCATTCAGACTGGCCTTGAGCTCACTTTGTAGCCCAGGCTGGTCTCGAACTCACAACGATCCTCCTGTCTCAGCCTCCCGAGTGCTGGGATTACAGGTGTGAGCCACCACGCCCGGCTTACATACATAACTTTTAAGAAAAGTGATTGAGCCTTTTTTCACAGTTGACTTTTACATAGCCTCATTTATACCATGAGTTTCAGAATCCTGTGGAGTTTGGTAATTAGGACAAATTCTTGGGAGGCCCTTTTATGAGTTATTGACCAAGCCATCACAGAGAGGGTGTGACTTATCCAACTGTAACAGACACCTCATGATAGAGCTAGTCAGGCTTTCCTGCCTAGCCTGATATTGTGGAGAAGAAACTGCTGCAGCCACTCCCTTCCTAACTGATATCTCTGGGCTGATGTGCTAGAGCAATGGGAGTGTCTCCACTGAGCCTGGGGTGAGGGGCCACCTCCACTGAGATGTGTCCTAAGCATAGGGATCATAGCCTCCAATGAGATGCACTTCAGGCATTTCGTACAAGTTGTCAGATTTAGATCCATCCCTGATTCATAGCCAGCACCCTCTCCAAACTGGAATTTCCTTGGAGGACTGATAATAATTGCCATGAAATCTTCCATTTAGGAGCCAAAGTTTCACAGGTCGCTGCCCGCTCATCTCTGCTAGAGATTGAAAAGGAAAAGATAGCACCCTGTGTATCATAAAGGGCGGGAGAGTGCTTCTCTTTGCTTGTATGCTGGAGACCTCTTATGCTCACCATAAGCTGCTACCCAAGCATGACCAGAGATGGTGAATGCCATTAATCACCTCTGAACTGTTGAAAGGTGCCCCAGAGCACAAGCTGTAGAAATGAGAAGACAGTAGTTTTAATGCGTGTTTCTCCCCAGTCCATGCCACCTAGTCAAGTCATCACTGAGTGCCCATATGTGCAGGACTCTGTCTTGGACTCTTTGGTGGTGAAGACCTAATAGAGCTGGCCTGCATTTTCCTGCAGGGATATGATCCAGGGGGATAAACAAGGCCCAGGTAGGGTGAAAGCATTTGCAAGGAGCTGGACTAGAGAACCACGCAAGTATGTGTTGCATGGCCTGGGTATGTCAGTCACCTGCTCTTCCAGAGCCATGCTAAATGATTTCCAAGGTCTTTCCTGCATTTGGCATTCTGGGCCTCTGAGTACTTGCTATAACCCAGCACCAAACAAGACTTTTTAGAAGAACAGAAAGTGTCAAACTTGTTCTTTTTCTTACTAGGGAGGTGAGGTAGGAATGCAAAAATGAAAGAGAAGAGAGAGGTTCTCATTTAGGGCATGATGGGCAGAAAGTTGTGAGATGAGAAGAGAGAGAGGATCGCTAGGCCCCAGAGCAAGTTTTCATCATTCAGCTTGTATTTGCCCAGTACCTCTTTCCCAGGATCTGTGCTTGATGCAGGGGTACAGAGTGATCGAGATGTGGCTCTGGCTGTCTTCGGGGCTGGCTAGGCACAGACAAACAGCAGTGTAAACACTGAAGGATCGCAATGCTGAGGGTACAGGTACAGGGAACATTTGAGTCAGGATCACAGAGGGTGTCAGGCCCGACCTGGGGCTGATGCTGGTACAAAGACATTGGGCCATGGGGAGAAAGCTGATTCTGCAGTTCCGAACCTGAGTGAGTATCGTCGTGGCTGCGTTTGGAAAGAATGGTGACAGTTAGCCCACGGGTGTCTATGTAGGGATGCAGATGGAGGGGCTTGTGTCGGGGATGTCTCAGGGTCCACTGTGCTGGTTGGCCGGTGCCCTTGCACTGGCTCCACCTGCGATCTCCTGTCCCCAGGCTGGCTGAGCACCTGCGAAGGACGCGTGCAGCTGTGGTGTTCCAGAAACAGTACCGCATGCTGAGGGCCCGAAGAGCCTACCAGAGGGTCCGCAGGGCTGCTGTCGTCATCCAGGCCTTTGCTCGGGCCATGTTTGTGCGCAGAATCTACCGCCAGGTGAGTAGCCACCCCAAGGGACAACTAAAGCAGCAAGGTTGAGTTGTTGCCAACATGAGCATTTGCTGGATGTTCCTGACTTTTTTCTAAATACTTTCATATGTCTACTGTCACTGAATCCTTTTCAAAGTTTTATTAAGAAGAAAGAGTTTGTATCTTTGTACCCCTTGACACCTGAATTGCCCAGAGAAACTGAGTCACATAGCCAGCAGTGGGGTCTGCTGTTCTGACTTGGACTCATTCACAGTTGAGAGCCAGGGGTGGTATCAGCAGCCCCCGCCCCTGTCTTGGGCAGATTGGGAACCTGAAGCCCAGTCAGGTGAGGTCAGGAGAAGGATGCTGCCCTCATCCTGCCCAGCCCTTGCTCTTTGCATTATTCTGGTGAGGCTGAAATCCACAGTTAGGTAACTATCAATCAGGGCAACAACCAAGTAACACTGTAGCCGAAGCATGACGCTCACATGGAAGATGCCTTGAAGGAAATGTTTGTTTTCCTAAATACCAGCGTCAGCCCCAGGTTGGGCCTGACACCCTCTGTGATCCTGACTCAAATGTTCCCTGTATCTGTACCCTCAGTATATAAAATGTTTGTTTTCCTAAAATGAATATCTGTTACTTCTATGATCAGAAATGTGTGATTTTTCTAAATAATAATAAAGCCATAAATTCATGATGAGAAAACGTGCGTGGTCAGGCTTCAGGGTGGGTGAAACACACCTGACACAATATATAGAGAATCCCAGGCCAGTGAGACAAGGGTCTCTGAATTTCCAGAGATTAGCTTTATCCTTGTAGTGTCACTCTGGCAGGGGCAAGTGACATTTTGGAGGCAACCAGCAGGGGGAAGCATGTACAAAGAGTAAGTGCTAGGTGTGACTCCCAGCTCTGTCATGTAGCTATGGCATTGGGCATATTCATCTTTCAACACTTCTGCTTGTTTATTCATTCTATGAGTATTTGTTTTACAGGGTATAAAAGCAAAAACACTGATGCTTTTGTTTCCTTAATGGTTTTTAACTTGCTAGAAAAACACTCTCAAGTTATTATAAGCCATTACCAGTTGGGACCTTTGATAAAGTATCTTGCTTCATCTTCTAGCTCCCTCACTCCAGTTTGAGACATGCATCTGTCAGATCGGGAGAGATGAATGAGATAATTAGTAGGTCCCCATAACTGAAGTTTTTAGGTTGGACTATGATTTGGTTTTACAGAGTTGGACAACTGATTCTCTGTAGATACATGGACTTTAGAACCCAGGTCAAATTTGTTCATAAAACAGCCATCAAAGTCTTACAAGTTAGGGCCACATTTTCTGTCTACCACAGAGAACTGAGGCTGACCTTGTCTCTCCTCTCCAACTGGTTACACAAGCTCCCTTGCTCCTGTCCTGCAGTGCAGACCCACAGGATGTGTGTGCTTGCCCCTGCCAGGTCCTCATGGAGCACAAGGCCACCATCATCCAGAAGCACGCCCGGGGCTGGATGGCACGCAGGTGTTTCCGGCAGCTGCGGTACGCAGCCATTGTCATCCAGTGTGCCTTCCGCAGGCTGAAAGCCAGGCAAGAGCTGAAAGCCCTCAAGATAGAGGCCCGCTCAGCAGAGCACCTGAAACGCCTCAATGTGGGCATGGAGAACAAGGTGGTCCAGCTGCAGCGCAAGATTGATGAACAGGTCAGTGCCGGGAGCTCCCTACCCATTGTTGGGGCTGGTGTGGCGCTCCAGGCCTGTTTGAGCAAAGTGACATATGCCAGAGACTTGAGGGAGCACAGAAGCCCCCCAGAGTGTCACCCACTCAGCAAGAACTGTTACTGACTATGGCAGGCAGAATGATGACTTCCCAGGATGATCACATCCTAGTCCCTGCTATCTGTGAATATGTTGCCTCACAAGGCGAAAAGGGCTTTGCAAATGTGAATTAAGTTAAGGCTCTTGAGATGAAAGAATGAGCCCGGATTATATAGGTGGACGGGTGTAATCAGACATGTCCTTGAAAGAGGGAGGCAGGTGAGATTCAGGCAAGGAGATGTGAGGACAGAATCAGAGGTAGGAGTGACACAGGCTCACAAACCAAGAATTATGGGCAGCATCTAGAAGCCAGAAAAAGCACTGAAATAGTCTTCCCTAGACTGTCCTGAAGGACCACAGTCCCCTGACCCATTTTAGACTTCTGACTCCTAGAACCATAAGATAATAGATCATGGCTTTTGAGCCACTCGCTTGGAAACTGACAGATGAGCCCCAAGTTCTAGTTGCATGCCCTATTCCCATGCCCTTGCAGGACACAGCATAGCAACAGCAATAGCAAGTGCCCACAGAGGGTCATTGTGACCCTTCATCTGTATGTGTAGCCCCCTGAGGTACATGGTAGCGTCCTGGTTCCTCACAGATGACAAACTGCGATGGTCTGGTGTTCAACTCGGGTAACACCACTATTGGGATGTTTAAGCTTTTGGCTCTGCCTGCCTGACCACCTTCCCACATCAGGCAGTCAAACAAGCGAGGAGCCACTGATTAAGCTGCTGTGGGGCAGAGTGCTGTGCAAGGTCCTACAGGGAATTCAAGGCAAGCACAGAGCATTTGGCTCCTTCTGTAGGGTCAGACAGACCTGGGGTAGAATCCAGGTTGGAAAGTCGAGGCTGACACATGCCCATGCACTCATCTATACACCCACTCCCTGATGGCTCAAGTGGCCGGTCCTTCCCCTCAGAAGACCTTTATTTGGTGCCTGATTGTTTCAGATGCTCTGTTGGATTTGCGGGGAGATGTCACTGGCACACCTTGGTGCTATATTACGGAGAGAAGGCCTACTACAGTGGGGCCAGTAGCATGGATTCTCCTCGTGAATGCTACTGTGTGCCAGGCACTGTGACGTGTGCTTTTCGTGAGGTCATTTGTAAGTGAAGAAATTGTGGATCAGGGACATCAAGTACCTTGCCAAGGCCACAGAATTAGAAAATACTAGAACCTGGATTCCACCTAGGTCTGATCCCATAGCCATAACAGAGACAGCGCTAACTTTTTAATCGCAAACATTGCTGAAGTACCAGTCCTGTCCTGCATGCAGTCACTGCTGAACTGGGCTTCCAGAGTTGAAAGGAAACTCATTGTCAGCTGGTTCACACAGGGTGTTAAGGTGACCACAGGGCCAGGCTCCTGCAGTTCCCTGGAGAGTTGTAGCTACCTCCTGAGGAAGGAAAGGAGGAAGAGAAAGGACACAAAGGGCGTGCCTAGTGTGGAAGTGTGAAGAAAGAGAAATTCAGGGTTGAGACCACCAGGCATGGTTCTGAGTGTCATTTGGTTTTACTGTACCCATTCTATACTGGGCATTTTAAAAGCGCCTCATGAGTCCAGTAGGGTAGTAACACAACTGAGCCATTTTATGTGTAAACCAGCTGTCCCAAACAGGAGCTCCAAAGCAGAGCCCAGATAGCAATGGAATGTCCCTACTACCCTTCCCTTCCAAGAGACCAGGCTCACTGAGAAGAGCCATTGCCCAGCTGTGTGTTCCCTGGAGAATTCACCTTGCTCAGCTGGGCTCCTTAGGGAATCCAGATAAAAAGCTCAGATGCAGCTTAGGGGACACTCGGTACCTGCCCCTGGTTGGCCTGTAGTGACTCCCCAGGTGAGAGAGGCAGGCCACGCACTCAGAGGGATAAGGAAAAGACCTGGTCTCTGGCATGGGCTATTTGAAAATTTCCAGCACAAAGCGCACCAAAGTTCTTATTGTTATGATTACAGCTGTTGATGACTGAGCAGAAAAGGCACATTTACCAGTGAACCTTCTAGGCAAAATACAGTTAGAAGGACAAGGAGGCTTAGACTGCTGCCCCTGTCAGGAGCCTTGTGTACCCACCACAGCCCTGGGTTTCCAGATAGGGCTTTGCTTTGACCTTGCTGATTTCTGAAGTTGAATCCAGAGGATAAAAATAAATCTGGTATTTTCTGATCCACGTGCTTGAACATCAAAAAGAAGCAGATTTAAAGGGTCTATTTTTAAAGAGCTTTTTGCTTTAAGCTTCCTGCTTGGAAAACATCTGTTTGCAGTGGCCGATATTGCCATCTTGAGCAGAGTACCCTGGATATAGCAGAAGGTCAGAAGAGGCAGATGAGGTCTTGCTTTCTTACATCCTTCCCATATTGCCTGACCGTGTGCAGGGCACCATTCTCACACACTAACTCACCAAATCCTCCTCCAACCCTGTGAGGTAAATAGTAACATCATACCCATTTTAAAGATGAAGACACTGAGGCAGAAAGTGAATAATCTGCCTTAGGCCACACTGCTAGTAAGTAGCTGGCTGGGATTAAAATTTGGTGGGGTGGTTTCAGGGCATATTCTACTATGTTTAACCTTTAAATTGTTAAGTCTCTACCCATTGGGAGCCTCTTGAGCCGCGTGAAGAGAACAGCTCACTCCAAAGGGGATTCTAACCTTGTTTGGGTGCATTCTTGTACAGGTAGCACTGTCTGTGGGGCTGGCAGTCATCTATAGTGGGGACTGTGACCCAGTGTCTGAGAACATGTGCAACAACCTGTTGGAAGATGAGGCAGCAGCATTCTCTTGAGCAGCGGCTGTTAACACATTCCTGCTGGCTTGAGCCACCAGTGGTACATGCATGACTGTCCCATGATGCAGCTTGTACCACTAGTGGTAGAAGTGGTATCGTGCATGGGACAGTCGTGCATGGGTCAGTCATGCATGTACCACTGGTGGTTCAAGCCATTTGCCAGTGAGACACATGGATTATGGCCCCATCATGAACGTGTTAAACTGCTTGTTTTGTTGCACCTCTTAGCAGATGGGGCCAGCTATTTGAAAATGAATGGATTTCTTTCTCCTCTGTAATCCCTGGAGATAATTCAGACAGCTACTCTCTTGACTGATAAGATTCTTAGTTAGAGGGAGAGGACGTCCATGTGTCCCGGTCACCAGAAGCAAGGTTCTCTCGTGGTCTCGTGGTACATGTAGTATCATGAACCACACCCCGCACAATAGCCCTCAGCGATAAATGCAGTGACAATTCTCGAGAGCAGTTCTTGTGTCCCTAGTGCTGGCCTCTGGTGTGACAATATTTAGCCAAAATGAATTGAACCCATGAACTCAACTTTCTGCCAGTCTGACTTTATTCAAGCATGTGCATATAGTAACTTGAACTTGCAACTTTTTAAGAATGAGAATCAAGTTTCTTAGACGTGTGCCACAGCAGGCTGTTATCATTAAAAGCTCTCAAAGGTTCACCACTGCCCTGGAGGGTCCCACAGAAGGTGAGTGAATCTTGTCCTGCTTTATCCATGCAGAAAATGTGCTACTAGCATGCTCACACGTAGGTTATGTTGTGGGTGGTATTGTACACGGTCCAGTGGCTTTTCTTTTACTGCTGCTCGCTGCTTTCTCTGAAATCTAATTTCTGACACAAGTTAATCATCGATTTCAGATGCCCTAACTTATTGATATTTTAGCCAGATATCTTTAGTGTACTCAGAACTCCTGCAGAGCACAGCAATGAAGAATAACCAATGACTACTCAGTTTCCCTGCTTACTTGGAGAGCCCTTCTTCCTCCTCTCTACTTTTCCCTTCAGACTACTTTTAAGCAATGATTTCTCGCCATTGACAGCCTGACTTCTGCCCGCTACTTATGCTGTGTTTAGCCCCAGCCCTGGGTTTTCAGGGCCCGAGGAAGCGGGGAGGATTACAGGGGGAGACTGGCGATTGGGTGTCCAGTCTGCAGGGTTATAGTGGGGTCAGGCTATGCCAGACTCCAGTGTCCTCAGTCAGAGTTGCATGGGCTAAGCCAGGCTGACAGATGGCAGGAAGGATCTGAGGCTCCGAGGAGCCTCCTGGCCCTCCACAGCGAGCCATCTTGGAGGAGGGGATGCTGAGGGGTCCTTTATCTCAGAGTCGGTGATTAGGTTGCAGCTCTTTGTGCCAGCAACTCCAAGGCCGGAGGGCTCAGTGTGAAAGGCAAGACTGCGGATCCAGG
>RJWT010002649.1:0-39861 GCA_004365215.1 Cuniculus paca | reverse complement strand
GCAGTTTTCCCTCTGCTCTTGCCTCTGCTGCTGTCTCTACCTGGCCTTGTACTGCCTGTCTGTCCCCATTGGCCAGTGAGCCCTGTGCTGTCTTGACCCTTGTAAGAGACAATTCAAGCAGCTCCCTTTGAATGCAGAACAATTGCTGCAACATTGGTTAAATCGAGGCTTATTTCCATATACTGATAAGTACAGAAGGGACTATGGTATTTCCTTCTGTCTTCAGTTGGCTCTAAGCTTTGCAAATAAGGCTAGCCAGGTACTGGTGTGTAATCTCTAACGCCATCAGACAGTCTCCTGTTTCCTCGCATAGTGCTCTCTGTAAAAGACATGAGCACAGCGGGATGGTAGAGCCAGTAAGCTCCAAAAATGTCAACTGGGTATGAGCCTCGAGATAAAGAGGCTATGAGTCCCCAGGGCACAAAAGTTTACATATCAGAAACTGAAGCAACAGCCTCCAAAAACAATTCAGTTGCTGCCTTAGTTGAATTATGCAGGTTGAGCCTTCTGCATGTCATTCTCCCTGCATTTTGCAAAGATGTTTTTTTCCCTACCTGGTTAGCCAGGTCATTACTTGTGTAGTTCCTGCCATCTTTACTGTCACTCATCCTCGAGCCACTCCCTTCTTCACAAGATAATAAATTCTGGGAGAGGCCTTGGATCAGGGCCTTTGTC
The DNA here is from genome assembly GCA_004365215.1 of Cuniculus paca. Lineage (NCBI taxonomy): Eukaryota > Metazoa > Chordata > Mammalia > Rodentia > Cuniculidae > Cuniculus > Cuniculus paca. The sequence goes on along the minus strand of RJWT010002649.1, from coordinate 39,186 downwards.
CGCACATCCTCATGGGGATTGGACTTAGGACCCCTTGGCTGCCCTTGACTTTGAATATGTCTTGGTGTCTTTACTCTCACCATGGGTTGCATTGGAGGTGGTAGAGTGGAATGAATTTGCTGGGATTTCAATAACGTCTCAATGGTATTATAAATATCTTTTTGGATGGTGAGGAAGACTGGAGAAGGGATTACAATACTTGGATTACAACAGTCAACACGTGGTTTACAATAGACCCTATTGTCTCCACTAGGTTATTAGACTCCAGAACAGTGATAAGCAAGGATTTGGAGATACTGTGGTTAACTTCTAGTGATCAAAGGGACAAGCAGATCTACTTTGCTTAGCTATTGCAATAGTAATAAGGAAGTGAAATAAATTACAATAGTGAAGTGAAGTACATAATGAGTGAAGCATGTTACCCTCATATTTCATCTTTCTAAAGACAACATGGTCATTGTCGCCATCTGATTTTGTAAACAAGGGGATGAAAGGCAGAGTGGTTGAGCCTTGTCCAGGGCACATGATGGTAAGAGATGGAGCATCCCTGACCCCAGGCAATTAGGCTTCAAGAGCCTGGCGCATAATTGAATCACAGAAGGCCTTCCTTGTGTTAGGGGGTCGAGATTTAATGATCTGCAGACTTTCACCAAGGAAAGAGTGTGGAGCTTCCTGTAAATGCGGACTTCATTTGCTTCATCTCTGTTTTTCCCAAGGAGGGTAACTTCATGAGAGCTGGGTGTGCTTGTTGACTATATGACTAATCACTGCTTGACAGTCGGCCATTTAGCTTTTCCCTGGCCTGAGAGCTGTGCAAAATGGCACCTGCGGCCTCCAGTGTCTGAGTCTCCTTCAGCAGAGGCCCTGAACCCTGAGCCCTGAATGGCTGGAGTGGTCTTCCTGCTCCAGGCCACCATGAGAAGCTTGTCAGCTGACCTGTTCCTTCTGTCTGAGCCACTGCCTTGACTGTCCATCTTCGGCCATGTGCCTAGGACTTGGTCACCCCTCACTACTATTCTTGGGGACAGAATGCCCATATCTGCACACCATCCATCACTCAGATGGTCCATGCTGTGGTTGAATGTGTGTGACTGTTTCCAAGGTATTGAAATTTAACTTCTTTCCAGAGGTGGAAACTTCATCTGATCATGGTGTTTAGAGGTGGGCCTTTGGGAGGTGATTAGGGTGTGATTGGTGTGGGGCCACCATGACTGAATGACCAGTGGCTTTATAAGAAGAAGACAAGAGACCAGAGGATGCACCTGCACCATGTTTCACACATGATGTACTCTGTTAATCTGGGACTCTGCCAACAAGAAGGCCACACCAGATATGGCCCCTCCTCTGTACCTCTAGCAGCCTGGCCCCACACCCACCCAGGCTCACTCTGTGCTGATGTCCTCCTGACTGGGGCAGGAGATTCCTAACTGCCATGGGTCCAAGGTCATCTATGACACACTGTGTCCCCACCACTGGATACCATGGGAGACTCACCTTTAATTCCTGCCTGGTGCTTAACTTCTGAAAGGTGCTGCAGAGATTTGGTGTAATGGACCATTGCTGGCTTATTAAAAGCATGCCACTGGCAGGAAAGTTATTTATTATAAAACAAACTTTGGAAAGTGAAGAAAAAGAATAAGGGCTCGGAGTGAGAAAGATGATTTCAGAGAAATGAGATAAAGTTGGAAGACCACAGGGAAGAGAAAAAACATAAAGAAGCTTCATAAATCACAAATGTGTTATTTTTACCTACATTGTCCTTCTTTATTTTATGTTCTGGCACCAAACAATTCATCATTTCCATTTTGTGCTAAGTGCTATAAAAATAGCATTTGGTCCAAAATTTGAATGGGAGAGCAGTTTAGAAATAAGAACAAAAGGTTGAACCATCTGAGTTCCTGCATTTTCTGTAATGGCCTTCCTACCCCACCCCAAGCTGCGGTCTCTTCGTTCTGCATTGACTCACAAAGGCCAAGAGTCACAGATCTGGCAGGGAAGGAGCCTTTCAGAGGGGGGTTTAGGTGGGTTAACCTTAGCCTTTGAATTTTCTATTTCTGCCTTGCATAACCAAATAACCCAGAGTCAGCTTCCACTTGTGCTGTAGTGGGAGTTTCGAGGGGGGCAAGTAGAGGGTGTTGTGTGCTGCTGGGAAGCCCAGTGTTGAGCCCCAACACTTCCAAAATGCACAACAGGTAGGGGCAGGCAAGGAGAAAGATTGACAAAGACTTACAGGTAAAAATACTCAGAGAAGAAAGCTCTTTCAGGAAATGAGTATACTTGAAGAACACCCAACTCTTGGGCTTTTTGGAGCTCTCTGAGTGACCAGTCTTAGTTATTGTTTGGAAATGAATGTGATAGCTTCTGAGTAGGTATCACACTTTATAATCCACCTCCCAACCCCAAATCTTATCTATACTACTAATTAGTGCTAAATTAAAGGAAGGATTCGTTTTCCTTTGAAAAGAAGCTTTTCTGTCAATACATAATTATGGACGTACTGTCCCAGGGGGTCACACTAGGCACCCCATCATCATGTCCATCTCTCATCAGCGCCATCCATCCAGGGTCAATCCAGCCATCCTTAGCTCTATTCAGTTCCACCCCTCTGAAATGATCAATTCCCCAGGATTCAAAATGTTCCAAAGATTGTGCTAAGAGGTTTACACACAGAGTTGCACTGAAAGCATCCACTTGTTTTGCTGTTGTTGTTGTTTTGCAGCTTTTTGGAGTTTGAACCAGGTCCTTTGTGATTAACTACATCTCCAGTCTTTATTTGTTTTTTATCTTGAGAGAGGTTCTAGCTAACTTCTAATTCTCCTGCCTCAGCCTCCCGGAGTGCTGGGATTACAAGTGTGTACCAATGTGCCAGACTCCTACCCACACATTTTTTTTTAAAATGAAGAAACCAAGGCTGGAATTCAAAACTAAGGTTGGAATTCCAACAGGGCTGGAATTCAAAACTAAGGTTGAGTAGGTGCTGAACAGCATCATATGAGTCAGTGGCCTCAATGAATGCCCCTGTATTGAGATGAAAGACCTCATCATGAGGAAGACCACAGCACCAGGGCAGATGAGTGGGGCACCAAACAAAGGGAGAGACATCCAACAGCCCCACTTAGTGTAGGCAGGTCCAGCTGTTCCTCCCAGCTATGCCTTATTCAGCTGCTCTCTCTCCTGGCAAGCTGGGCTGCTACACAAATGGATGGGAACAAAGGGAAAGTGCTGAGCTGTCCCCATCAACAGGCAGGGATGTGACTGTACCCCTCAGCCTCTCCTCCTGGGCCCAGAAAACACATTTCCTGTTTTGTGAGCTCTGAGCAGCAGTTCACAGTACACCCCAAACCCCTGCTCTGCACAGTGGCAAGAAAATGGTTATGAACTTGGAAATTACTCTCATTTCTTCCCGCCCTAATTGTTCTCCCTGAAAACAAAAGGTCTGTGGTCACTCTCCAAAGCTACGGGATTGCTCCTGCTCCAAGCATGCCTGCTGGAGGTGGGGAGTAGACAGTCATAGGTCGCCTCTCACCCAGTCTCTTTTCTAACAGCTCTTGGCTCACCCTGGAAAGTGACTGCCAGCTTGGCCTGTTATGGGTAGGTAGACAGGGCCTCGGAGGAAGCAAGAAAGTGTTGTGGGGTGTACCTTGGGGACGGCATGGCCACATTGCCAACCCAGAATCCAGGCCTGCATCCTGCTGTGTTCCCCCAAAGCTCTGGCTCATGCCATCTGCCTCCCAGCCTCCCATCTAGCCACCTCCCTCCAGCTGTCTGCCTGCCTGCCTGGTGCCCCTCTTGGTTTATTTGTGAGTCATCCTGCTTCTTCCTGCCATTTTCTCAGGAAGTGCTTTTCCCTGGCCTTGGTGTCACTACAGGAGACTTGAAGAATGGCTGCCCTCCATGCTCCAAGTTTTCCTTTTCCCTGCCACAACATCATTCACAAGTGTCCCAACACTGATGGTCCCTCTCCAACTGAGCTCTCTGTGCAGGAAAGGCATATGTGGGCAAAAGAGTAGCTTACCTGGACCCAGGACCACTTTCCTCCCCACTCTCCAGGTACAAGGCTGCCAGCATGCCCTGCTCACATGTCACCGAGCCATGTTTAGGGATGGCCAAGGTCTCATGTCAGTAATGTCCTCCTGAGCAAGTTTTGCACCCCATGTACTCATCTCTGGCTCTGGGGTCCCAGAGGTGGCTACTCGTGGGAGATGAACAGCCCTGGCCATCAGGACAGGAGGTTCTCACAGTGCATGGCAGGGTACCCTCAAGAAAGTGAAGTGGGGTTCAGGCAAAGATAGGTGCAAATTTCAAATAGGAACCTGTCCTTTCAGGACATTTGTAAATTGAAACTTAATTCGCATGCTATACAAGCCACCCTTTTAAAATATAGTCACAAGATTGTACAATCATAATCACTAATCATAGGATATTCTATCACCTACCACAGAAACCCCATACCTGTAATAGCCATGCCCCTGGCAATCCTTCTGTTTCTATGGATTTGCCTGTTTTGGGCACTGTTCCTATAAATAGAATCCTACAATGGGTAGTGTTTTGTGTCTGGCTTTGTTCACTTAGGAAAAGGTCACTTATGTTGTAAAATGCACCAGTTCTTCAGTAGTGGAAAATAATCTTATTCTACCACATTTTGTTTATCCACTTATTGACTGATGGACGTTTGGATTTTTTTGCCTTTTAGCAATTACAGAGAATGCTATTGTGAATTTTCATTAGTTTTTGAGTGCATATAAGTTTTTTAAATTCTGTTAGGTATATACCAAGGAGTAGAATTTCTGGATCATATGGTACTTCTAAATTTTCTTTTGAAGAACTACCACACTCCTTCCAAAGCAACTGCATGATTTTACGTTCCTACCAGCAGTGAACGAGAGTTTCAATTTCTCTATATCCTGGTGTTGTTTGTTATTTTAAATGCAATGATCCTACTGGACGTGAAATGGTACTAACTTGTTGCTTTGTTCATGATAACTAATGATGTTGAGCACCTTTTTAATGGGGTCTTTGGTCACTGGTGTGACTTCTCTGCAGGCCTGTCTATTCTAATCCTTGGTTCACTTAAAAAATTGAGTTGTCTTTTAACTGTCATGGTATAAAAGATCTTTATATATTCTGGACATCAAAATCAAATATGTGATTTGCAAATATTTTCTCCCTTTCCATGGATAATCTTTTCAATTTTTTGATGGTATCCTTTGAAAGACAATTTTTATTTTGTTTTTTATTCTAAAGAGGATAAAACCAAGGAAAATAAAACAGAATAACACTAATCAAAACAAACCAGTGTAAGTGATACAGAACTTCAAAACACTATGGAATCAACAATAGTTACCATAATGCCTCTTGTTGCCTTCAAAATAGCTGCAGATACCTTCAAACATAGTAAAAATCAAACAGAACAGAATAGAATAGAAACAATAAAAACAAAACAATGAATGCAATAAAGGACTTCAAAACAAGACAATAGTGAATCCAAAATGGCTACCATACTATATCTTGCTATCTTTGAAATAGCTGCTCATGCCACTGGACTCATGCCATTGGATACACCATAATCAAATAAAAGGGAATAAAACCCAACCCAACAAAACAATGAAAAAAATATAGGACTTTGAAACAAGACAATAGGGAGTTGACAGTGGCTACCACCCTCAGAAGGAGATCCCCCCAGATGCCTCACTGTGTACCGCTATTCTCTGAACAGATGATCAGACCACTGGTCCTCGACCTGCAAGGTCAGTGAAACATCAAAACACCGCAGCATCCAATTGCATTTCACCTCAATGGCTATCATCAGAGCCTGTTTTTCTCCTGATCAGCGGGTCGCTTGGGGTGGGGATGGGGGGTGGAGTTGGCTCTTCTTGTTTGCCAGCCCACACACTGGAAGGGATTGGGGTCTGACTGTTCCCTTGCCGGCAGCAGCCTATGCATGATGCTGGCTCACAGGGAGGCCTTGCTTCTTGGTGAGTCCTTGTTCTCTTCCCCCACAGTCCGTGAATGGCACTGACACATGGGGAAAGGCTTGGGTCTGGCTGTCCCCCCACTGGTGGTAGCCTGTGCATGGCACTGGTTCTAAGGGAGGGCTTGCTTCTCGGTGAGTCTTTGTTCTCTCCCCTCTCAGTAAGCGAATGGCCCAATTTTAATTTTGATATTGTCCAATTTTTCCTTTTTCTTTGGTTGCTTGTGCTTTGAGTGTCGTATCTAAGAAACCATTGCCTGACTTGAGGTCCTGCTGTGTTTTCTCCTAATTCCAGGTCATTTTGAAAGAATGCTTGTCAAGATAAGAGAGGATAACTTATTTTATTGATCACTTCCAACTTGAAAATTGTACATATTGTGACATGGAAGATGTGGCCCTCCCTTTGTCCCAGGCCCTGAAAAGCCCACAGTGTATCTTGGTGTTGAGAAGCAGAAATGGCTTGAAGCATTGACTTTGCTTTCTGACTGTCTGGTTTTCATACATTTTGCCTTTGCATTCCCTGTCTAGGAAATTCCTTACCGGTGTATGTTTGAGCCTGGATTTGTTGTGCTTGACCATTGTGTCTTCCAAGTTTCACAATATCTATTTGAATTTTTTCATTAAAATTTTTTCATTAAAATGGTACTTGAATCTCACTAAAAATTTGTGTTATGGTATAGACACCCCAATTTTGAGATGAACTCAACAATTCTTTTTTAGATCAATACATGTTCTTTTCGGTATCCACTGAGGAAAAATGCAGGCAAGTCTTCACAGAGTCCTCTGGAATGCCTGGCACCTGGAGGCTTGGAAACCTGAGACCAAGGTCCAGTACTGTTGGCAAATTGAGTTGCAGGAGCTAAACTGAGTCACAGAGGAGAAAAGTGACTATTTGGGCATGATGCGGGCAGCAAGAGAATTAGGCATATAGTAGAGTCAGTGAGCCTCCGGTCCACAGATGGGTGAGCTTCGAGCCAGGCTGCCCCATGCTCTAGAGCCTTTTGCCTCCCACTACTGCACTCTACATCTCACCCTCATGCCTTGGTCCTTCCCCGCCCCCCATCTGTCACTTAGTGTAGCTGAGCTCAGTACCTCCTTCAAGGCTGGCTACTCCTCTCTGGGCCTCCTCTTTAGTCACGTGCCCATGCCTTTCCTTTTCTTCAATGGTTGCACAAAGCCAGGGAGTCCAGATGGCCTTCCACAGACATCTTTTGGCCCAGATGGATGGGGACAGGTGCCTGGAATTCTCAGTCCTCGCTTCAGTCCACTTCCTCTTGGGCAGGTATCAAAGTCACAGCACCTCATTCCTCCTTGGCACTGACCCTGTTTCCTGTTGTCTATGAAGTCTGCCAGGGCAGGATTAGAGGGCCATAATGATGGAACTGGCAGTGAAGGTCCTGGACAATGTTTGATGTGGCCAAGTCCTACCAAATTCCTCTGCAGGATAGAGGATGGAGATGCTGGAACCCAGTCTGTCCATCCTCAGCCAGGTCTTTGAAACACATAGCATTTGTGCAGAGTATTTTCCTAGACATAAATGATCAGCACAACCATGGATTTTAATTAGCTGTTTTTGGATTTTGAAAACAATTACTTAATTTTTGTATGCACAGTATCATAAACAGATAAGGAAGTACTAGATATTCTAAAACCTGCAACCCACCCACCAGTGTCCAACTCGTCACTTATGAAGACCTCATTGCTAGGGAATGCCAGTTATAAGCCAGAGAAAATAATGGTTAAAATACGTGTGACACAGTCAGTGCTGAGCTCAGGATCTCCAGGTTATGACTTGATTCCTGCCAACTGCAGCTAAGAGGAGGGAGGAAGGCTAACCCCGTTACAGTGCAAGGAGTTCTCCAGCTCCTTTCAGCACGCTATAAAGCCAGATGTCCTTCCCCAGCCCAGCCTGCCCTGCAGTAGGTGGCCCCTGTGTCTTGCCTTACTATTTACAAGAAGATCACTTGTTTTCTGGCAGATAGAGCCCTTGCAAGGGCAGCAGCAGTCCACTGTGAGCCACAGCGGTGGTAATACCGCTGCTAACTGGCTTCGCTCTGGACCCTGTGCTCTGCCTTGGCCTCTGAGTGGTGAATTCTCTCAACAAGTTAATTTTCTTCCCACTTGAATGCAAACCTCTGATCTTCACTGATTGTCATTCAGCTCAGTGTGTCTGCCAAACTCCAACTGACCTTCAGATTATCAGTTTCTTCCTGGCTCCTTCCCGGGTGCATTCACATTAAACGGGTACCAAGCACAGCTTGGAAGCTCCTGCATCAAAGCGGGAGTCAGTCCCAAAGCATGGGGCATGGGCAGCCTTGTGAGGACTGTGAGGTGGAGATGACCACTGGGCACGTGTGACTACATACTGAAAGCGCTTACATAGTCACCGTTGCCAGGATGTCATACACACAAAGCACCCTTTATTATTTTACAGAAACAGGGCAGACATCTTCAGTTTGTCTAGCCAGCACCTTCTGGAGCTATCCCTTCACCTCTGGGAAATCCTCCTCCCTGACTCAGTGGCCTGCTTTACACGAGCCACACACCTTCCCTGAGACCTGTGGTGGAAGAGTCTGTGCTGTCTTTGGGAAACAGTATGAGTGTGGATGGTGGGAGCTGTTGGAACATCAGTATCTGTCTTGTAGAGGAAGTTAGTCTTTAAAGAAAGAGATAAAACCTCAATCAGAGAGCTAAGGAATGGAGAGAAACTCCTGGCAGAGTTTGAGCCCTGGGCCCAGGAGCTCCAGAGATAATTAAATTACATTTTATATCATTCCTTGTGGACTGTGTCCTATCCTCCAGCTTCTTGATACAACCCTACCCCATTTTGCCTAAAAGCAGGAGCCTTATTTTTTTTTTTTAAAAAAAAGTAGCTTTGATTATTTCACAGTGAATGTCTCACTTGAATCTCCAGCAACCCTGCTGGACCGGCATTCTTATCCCAATCACTGAAATAAAAAATGAAGTCCAGAGAGCTTACATAATCAAAGTCATGTAGCTTTGATGAGGTGGAAATCAGTACCACTCCCTCTGTAGTCCTGATATTTTAGGCCCAGAGTGGGAGAAATCTCCAGGCTCTCAGCTATCTGCCAACAGGATCACTGCCACTCCCCGCACTGCTCTGTCCAGGCTCTGTAACTGCAGCGGTGAGTGAGCTGGGCCTGGGGTGCCTCCTGCAGTGGCACAGTCAGAACAAGGAGGCCTGTTCCCTTAGCATGTGGCCCCTCATTCTTCTCTCCAGTGCCTGCCACTGCCGCTTAGACTTTAATTAGTCAGCTCAGTTGCAGATGGTGTCGTCCACTGGGACTTTGCTGATTATTAACCATTGTCAGCTCTCCCACCCGGGAGCATGCTCCAGCTGACTTAGTCTATGGGTGAATTAAAAACTCTGTCTCAAGCCACCTTTCCAGGTCAGCCTCTCCAGCACTCCAAAGATGCAGGCACTTTGCTGGGCTCACGTACCCTGACCTGGCTCTCAAACTCAGCCTGAAGTTCTCAGGACGGTGTTCTACTCCAGAGATGCCGTAGGAGTTTGTCAAAGGGTGCCTTGAATCCCCCGCAGGAATGGAAGTGACAGCCACAGAGCAGCACAGCCTCACCACTGCTGTCACCACAGGCCTGTGCTAATTAAACAGGGACACTTGGGGACAGGTGGCAAAGCCTGAGCCTGCAGGCAAGAAGGTTGTGGAAAGAGCTCAGTGCATCCTCTGCCTCTAGTTCTCCTCCCTCATTTCTGGCTGGGAATCTGGCTGAAGGCCCAGGGAGAACTGGTTCGCCTTCCTAGTACAGACTCTTCATAGCCAGCAATTAGCGCTGGTATGGCTGAGTCCAGGGCAAGGATAATCAGGATTTTAATACGTGTCCTTTTACTCTTTTGCTAAACTCTACTTAGAGAAAACATATTTTCTTCCTAACTACAAATATTGAAGCAAAGAAGACAATTTTGTTAAAAGAAGAAGGGGAAGGAGAAAGAGAAGCAGGAGGAAGAGAAAGAAGGGCAAGAGGAAGAGGAGGAGGAGGAGGAAGAGGGAAAAATTCCTGTGTAATCACATCTCCTGTACTCTCCTTCCAGAGCTTCTGGTCCTCCCTGACTATTCACTCACTAAGCTGGGCGATCTGACTCAGCTTTACATCTGTGTCCTCCAGGACTTAGAGCCAGGACAAGCAAACAGGATGGACAATGCTAGAGGCATAGTTGAATGTGTCTGGGCAAATGGTAACTATCAATCAATATTCTTATTTTCTATCTCTATCCAGTGGGAGTAGAGTGGCCAGCTGGTCCCAAAATACAGCTCAAAATCACCATACCACCTTGCTTCAAGCAGGAAGCTCAGAGGACAAGACTGTCTTAAATGGTTACAATAGAAGCAAGGAGGTCATTCACAGTGTGAATGTTCAACAGGAAACCCCAGGACGAAAGGCTTGAACTTTGCAAAGGAAGGACAGCTGTGTTTGAGCATCCTCTGAGTCCCCTGAGAACTTCCTTTGCAGCTCTCAGTCTTCAAAGATGTGACATCGCTAGAAGCTTCCATCTTCATATGTTTCCTGAGAGTGATGCCATGCTCAGATTTCTAGTGTGTGCAGATTCTTTTCTTGATCCATGTGGAGCTCAGGCGAACTTCCTAATGTTATATTTAGAATATGAAATAGATTAGACAGGGAGTGGGTTAGGACAAGGAAACCTAGAATCAAAGGGACTATGAATAATAATGCTAGTCAGGTAGGTTGAGTGCCTCCTCCATGCTATGCATCAGATGTTTTCCATGTGGAGTATTCATAGTCTGCTCTGCAAGTCTGAGCTCCATGTGTCATCATGCCCATGTTTCAGATGAGGCCTAGGAGAAGGAAGCATTTGAGAAGAAAAAGGAAATGCTCCAAGCTGAGTTTCAGTTAAATGTGGAAATCTGTGAAGGTAAATGCTGAAGCATGCACAGAGTCTAGATCTTAGGGGTCCCCAAGGAGCAGTTGGGGCTCGCCTTCAGCAATGTCTGGCTCTGAGGACTGACTTTATCTATGGACAATTCCCATATGCAAATCCTGTGGACAATTTCCATTACCTTGTTGACATTTTCCAATGCCTCCTTTGCCCCCTTCTGAGTTATAAACGTGAAAATAGAAACAAGCTAGGCTGAATCTTGTTAGGCTGCCCAGAACTAAGTGCTGGATTGCAATGGAGATCACAGGTATTTGTGGGGTTGACAGCAGCATAGGCAGCCCAGAGAAGGCTTGGAAGGTGTGAGGACCGGACTTGCTTATACAGGGATGGAGAACAGATGCTTGGGAAGAGGGAGCAGGAATATCATGAGCAGATGTGGTGAGGTTGGCCAGGACTGACCAGAGCCTGGGAGGTGAGGGGAGGCCGAGGGCTGGTCAGGGATGAATGTTATGTCCCATGAGAGTAGATTTTAATCTAAGGTTCCCAGAAATACCCTACATCAATGAAAGAATTAGAGATATAAGTTCAGAAGAAGAAATGAAAATCACTTTATTGGAAAGGAAAGAGAAATGGGGAACCAAAATCACTTTACTGGAAAAAGGAGAGAGAGAGAGATACTTTGTTGGAGTAAGGTAGGGAGCCCAGAGTTGGCACTCTGAGGTCTTTGTTCCTAGCCTCTTTCATTATATGGCAAACAAAGGACCATTTCCTTTGACAATTGTAGCTTGATTGGCTATTTTGGGCTTGGAGAACCCTGATTTGGCCATTGTCCCTTCCATTGCTTACGTGCGCATTCTTGGATAAGCATTTCTGTAATCTCTTTGTGTTATGCAGGTGCTTATCTTCTGAGATTTACAGCAGAGTTAGTAAAAGGGGTACAGGTACACTTTAGTGTATTAATATGGTGAGATAAACATATGTATACATAGGTGTGTCTAGGTGTTAGCGCATATTCTGTATACTGAGTTTCTGTACTTTCGTGTGTGGGGGTGGGGTGGGAAGGGAATTGAGCCTTGGCACAAACTGAGCCAGGCCAGGCAGCCTCATCAGCGCTCTGTTTGTTTTCTCTTTAGCAGGAGTTTAACTCATTGAGGCCTTTAAATTTCTTGACCCGTCCCCCAACTTTCCTGACATGAGGGCCAGGGCAGAAGTGACTTAATGCAACTCCAGACTCCTCAAGAAGCAAGTCTGTCTAGAAAAAAGGCTATAAGCAGTTGGGAGACTTTGAGCAGGCAGGTCCTGACTCATCATGCAGCTCTTACAAAACATTCTCTTTGAGCCCAGCCCCAGTTTCATTCATATTTGCAAGTGTTTGCGGTGTGTATCTAGATGTTCCCCCAAAGACTCATGCACTCGAAGGCAGGACTTTTGCAAGGTGATGGATTATGGGGGATTATTGCTGACTTCCTATTAGGAGGCGGAGTCTGGTTGAAAGAGGGAGAACACTGGGAAAATGCGGGCTGGGAGGGTATATCTCACTCCATGGCTTTTGCCTTCACTCTCTGCTTCCTGTCTGCCATGCCGTGAGTGCTCTCCTCCTCCATACCCCTCAGCCGTGCTGTCCTGCCATGGAGTCAGCTGACCGTGCAAGAACTGAAACTTCTAAAACATGAGCTAATATAAACGTCTCCTTTAAGTTGTAGGTGTTGGGTATTGTGCCAGGGATGAGGAAAATAACTAAGACAGCAAGAAAGAACTGATTCCCTAAAGAAACATCTGGTAAGTTTTTTGTTCTCTGATTGGAAGAAAAAAAAAAACTGAAGAAGAAAGTCTGTGAAAGCAAATCCTCAAACCAACTGAATAACCAATCCCTATACGTCTAAGGCTGAGGGCGTCCTGGTTGTTCTGAATTTGGATTTGTCTGTTACTGGCCAACATCAGCATTGACTGATGACTTGTTCTCCAGCACATCTTTCCTGCTTCATAGCTAATGTGCATTCCTGGCCCTGAGTGGGAATGCACTCAAAGGGAGTGGTCATACGCTTGAGAATGGTCCACATCCCACGGGCCTATACTCTGACATCCTGCTGCTGTGCCTAACCACAAGGGGCCAAGACACTTCCCAGCAGGAGTCACATTCTCCTCTCCTGTGTCACACAGGGCCAGGAACTGCCAAAGAACTCTGTGTCCTGTGCAGTCAGATGGCCATAGGCAGGACTAGGGGCAAAAGAACAGGAACCTATGTGGGAAGGCTTGTACCATTCCACAGGGGAAAACAGGGTGAGGCTGTGCATCAAGGGAAGGCCTGTGGAGAGGGGGAGCAAAAGCCCACTGCATCACACACAGCCTGAGTAATGTGTACCCTCCAGGTCTGGAGTTCCCGAGGCAGAGAATGAGAGGCAACTGATGGGCTTACAGATGGATTCCTGTTATAATCCCAGCAAAGATGAGCTCTACAGCAGCTGGGTCCCCAGGAAATATTAATCATTTTAGTTTGCAGAATTTGGTTAGTTTCCTGAGAATATTGCAGAAATTCAGACACTGTCTCATAGGATCATTCACAAGCTGCATCAAAGAAATCCGCACCATGCTCTTACTCTGAGTAAAATTTTAGTTAGAGATGCTGGAGCTTAAAGATGTTAAGGGAAATCTGTGGCAAATCAAGAAGAAAACTCATACTTTCTATCTATAGAGCCAATATCTAGACTAATTTTTATAGTACATGTTTTAAATCCCATCAACATACCTTCTTTTATATATAAATGTATATGTATGTGCATGCACAAGACACTTATCTGTACATACATTTTCCTGGGGTTCCCTAGGCTACAGATGTCTCTTTACCCATCGTTATATCATGCATGAGAGTAGGTGCACTCAGGGAGTCTGAGGTAGATGGATGGAAAGTTCAAGATCAGCTGTGACAACTTAGGGATTTAGCAAGACCTTAAATAAAAAATAAAAAAGGATAAAGATATAGCTTATCATGAAGGCACTGGGTTCAATCTCCAGTAAAACACACACACACACACACACACACACACATACACACACACACACTATGATTACTTTCTTTAGATTGTGCCTAAGCACAACTTCTGTAAATTTCGTCCAATTTTCAGTGAGTTAATAGATTTATCTACTTATAAATAATTAATTTCTCTCAAAGATGTATAGTACTGCTCCTTAATTACCAGCTTGGTAAGCTCTTAGTTCCTTATGCTAGAGCAATCTCAAGCAAGGTCATATCCACCCACTGAGCTGGAACCTGCTGGCTCCCACCTTCTGCAGGGTGCATTGGCTTCTCACTTCCCTCTCCCTTGACCTGAGCACCAGGAGGGGAGAGTGGGCTGGTGCTCAGTGGAAACCACTCCTCTGGAGGCTGCTTCTGCAGTGGACAGCTGTTAACTGGCTGCAGGTTTGGAACCCTGGAACCAGTTTTGCCGATTTCTCCTCCCTCACCACCAATGAGGCAAGGCAAGGATCTCACACAGTGATGCTTCCCTGACACTCACAGTCATGCCAACCCCAGCTCCTCAGCTGTGTCAGAAATGATGTATGAACCCAAGAGTAGCCATGACAGCTCTTTTAGAGACTCACACAAGCTGCTGTGAAATGGCACTTCTCTCTAGATGAATTTCTACTCTAAATTCCCCAAATGCAAGGAGTTATCAACGTACATGATGGATGTTTAAATTAAAAAAAAATTTATTACAGTAAGAGACACATTACTATTAATCCTCCTTGAAATACTCCTCCTTTCTCCCAACACACTTATCCCATGATCCTTGCCATTTTGTGAAGCAGTTCTGGAAGTCTATTGTGAGTGTCTCTATGACTTAGAGAGAAAAATGAGGTGAATGGCGCTGCCCACTGCCATCCAATGGAAAGGCAGGCTCATAAAAACATTACCACGTGTCCTCATCCACCTTATTCACTAGATCTGGCATCATGTGACTGCTGACTCTTCCCCAAAGTCAAAACGACCTTGAAAAGTAAATGTTTTGAATCTATTCAGGACATTTAGGCAGCCATGACAGTGCAACTAAAGACTCATGGAAGGACTTCCAAAACTGCTTCAAAGAGCGGCTTAGAACGATGGAATAAGTATGTTTAAAGAAAGAGGGAGTATTCTTAGGGAAATTAATGACAATGTGTCTTTTAACGTAATTTTTTAAATTTAAACATTCACCATGTCTTATACCTCATCAACCATGTGGACAGACATCACAGGCTATAACATGACAAGCTTTCTTTGTAACTGTCACTGAATTCTTTAGTCTATAGAAATACCTTGCCTTTTTCCACATAGGTTTTGACACAATGATTCCCAGACTTAGTATCTTAAAACTCATCATGATAAAGTATAGCTTTCACTTTCCCAGCCTGCCCATCATACAGGCCTACTTGCTTCATGCCAACAGTTATTTTAGCTTAACCAGTTCTCAAGTTCCTTCAGGAAGGGCCATTCTTGGGGCCTGGGGATGCAGTGATGATTGGGCGTACACCCTGTAATGACTGTGTAGAAAGACACAGTTCTACAGGTCTGTGTCATGTGATAACACAGTGAAGAGGCACACGTAGCATTGTAAAGATCGTTTCTTCTAGTCACTGCCTGTGGCATTTACCTCCCATAATGCCCAATCCTCTGTATCCCTACCACCCCCCAGCATATCAGCCAAAACCCTGCCCTTACTCCTGCACCTGTGAAATGTAGGGAAGTGGCGAACACCAGTACACAGTTCCTAGGGCTCTTGGAAGAATGTAGGAACCCATCCCAAGCTTGTGATGAACACTTGAAAGTGTGTGGACCACCTGAAAGATTCCTTCTAGATGCAACACACCACAGTTAGTCAGAGTCCCGGGGCAGCTCTTGTCTATAGCTTCATAGTTCTTTTCTCTCAACTGCAATTCTTGTACCCTGAAGTTTACATTTGGTGAGTCTTAAAAGACTCTCACTGATGTCCCCTAATTGCTGAGATCAGAGTCAGATGGGCAGAGAGGTGCAATGAGATCGTCTCCTTCTGCCTCTCAGATCCTGCTTTCTCTTGCTTCTTCAATGGCATTCCAGGTGAATAAACTGCTTGGCAACCACTACCACACATCCACAACAAAACTCCATTATGCAAAACTCATAGGGTCGGTAGAGGGCTGGAAAATAGTCCCACATTTCAGTGTTCAGTCCTTGGCTGTTTCTCTGCCACCTCTGCTCCTTACCCCTCTGTGGTGCTGGAACCCCAACTTCTGCTTATTGTATTATGCGGAATCATTTTCCTCAGAGGAATGATCCCGGCAGTTTGTCTCTCCAGCTCCTCAGATGCCCCTGAATAGATGTGTTTTACGGTCATTCCTGAGAATCCCAATCCCCCCACTGAGTTGTCTGCATTTGCATGGGGGCTTGATGTGCTTCCTGTTCAACAAAGGACTCCTTTCTGGAAAGTCCTGTGGACAAAAGAATTCTAGTCAATATGCTTACCGTTTCAGGAGTGTATAATGTAACACAGCACTTCTAATAAGTGGTCTAATTGTTCCCACCTACCCAAATGTCTTCTTAGGTTTCATCGCCAAACAAGAAAGCACAATGACATAGGCTGTACTTCCAGGGACACTGCACGGCTGGCTCAGAGGAGAAAGCAAGGGTAAGGCCCCTGAGGAAGGGCAAGATGCATCAGAAGCTGGATGCAGGCACCTGTCTGCCCTCCAAGGGCTCCCTCCCTTCTCCCGTTTTCTGTGGGGCTGGTTCAGCCCTCTGTCTTGTGAGTAGAGATGTCAATCATGTGCATCCAGGCCTGCTGGGGACAAGGGCCTCCCGCAGCATCTGCTGAGCAGGTGGCCAGAGTAACAAGTCCCTCTGCCAGTGTTGGCCCAGCCAGGGCTTTACTGTGAGCAAGCTGCCTGATTTCCACAGGTGATCTCAAGGAGAGGTGAATAAGGAACACCAGGCAAGGGAGGAGGGGGAGCCTGTCCACAATGCTGCGAGGCTGAGGAACGTGAACCAGGGGAGGAACAAAAACACTGGAAGATCCATGTGCCACACAGGGGACAGCCTGAGGAGGTAGGAGGAGGGGGCAGCACACAGCACATGTCAAGGCTGTGAGAGGACAAAAGCCAGGAGGAGTGGGTGCTCCCAGCCCATGCCACCCACTGTGTTGCCAGGTAAACAAAAACCACCCCTGGAGAAGTTTCCAGAAGGCTGGCGGCTGAGCACTCCCTGTTCTGCTGAGAGCTGACTTCCTCAGCCCAGCGATCCTCAGGGCAACAGTGGAACTATGACCCTTGCTTTCTTCGAGGACATCCCACCCCTCTGGAAAACCAAAGCCTCTCCTGTTCGGGTGGAAACTTCCGGCCTATCTTCTCCCCACGCAGGGCGACAGAGTAAGAAGACAGCCAACACTGTGTCAGCTGTGTCTGCCAGACAAGAGCCGACCTGCCCTCCTCATCCGCACAGGAGCTGAGGGGGTGGCGTGTGTGGCAGCGGCGGCCTTCTGTCAGCCAGCCCAGCATGGAGGGGTGGGGACTCCTCCCAGTAAAGCCTGGCTCGAGGTCAGACAGAAACGCTTCTTCCAACCCCTCTTCAAAGGCCTGGGTGTAGGAACATGGCTCATCTTTCCCAGGAAAGGTGGCTTTTAGAGCCCTGAGGTTGTGGCTGTGCCTATGGATCAGTGGGAAAGGCTGGGTGATCGAGGGCACAGCTGCTGGTCAGAAGGATGTGCCAGTGAGGACAGGACAGGACCAGACAGAGACAAAGGGAGCAGGAAGGCCTGGGGGGGGCAGGGAATGGAGAGCTGGGCAGTGGGAGTAAACAGACTGGACACTGGGCAGGCGGCACTGAGGGAGAAACCTGGAACTGCTTGGCCTCTGTGTGACATCTTTGCTCTTTATCTTCTCTGCCACTTTTAATCCTTTCATGAGACACACAAACAGTTAGGAATCCGTACCTGCTCTCCAAGGCAAAGAAGAAGCCAGGTCCACTGTGCAGGTGGATGCATGCTGGGTGGAGATGGAGCCTGTCGTGTCCTCACACCTCCCACACCAGCTCTGCTTCCCCAGCCATCAGGATCTTTGTGAGCGTTGCCCATAGGTATGAGGTCTTGAAAAGCCTGTGAAGTTTTCTCCTCCCCACCAACAAAACAGGAATGGCAGAAAAACCTAGTGTTCCCCTTCCCCGCCCCCCTTTCCCTCTCTACAAGCTGGGGGGACAGTGGTTCTCTTCCAGAGCGCCACACCAGCCTGCACATGTACATGTAAATGCGTAACACTTCCTCTATCATTTGCATCTTAATGCTCCAAACCAACAATCATCAAGTCTTGTGTGAAAAAAAAAAAGACGAATTTACAGAAATTTGGGCTAATTCTAAACCTTGATGAATTATACCTAAGTAAAGAAGCTTCATGATGAGGCTCTAAAAAAAAAAAAAAGCCTGAAATCAATTTGTCCCTGAGAAAGGCACTAGATGGAAATTGAGCCAAATGCTGACATTTTCTTCAGCCATAGTTTAGAAATTATAGAGGAAAAAAAAAATCAACCTCCTACACAATCCTGCTTCTCTACTCAGTTTCGGTTGGATTGTTATGGTGTAGTGTGTTCACCCCTAAAGTCACTCTCCATAAGAACTGTCCTGAGGGTGCTGCCAGTATCTCAGGGAGCTCGAGGTGGGGTGTGGGAAGGACAGAACTTTCTGGCACTTTCTGGATTGGTTTACATCTGTTACTGTTATTAACTCCCCAGTTCACATGTGCTGGTGCAGTGATGAAGCCGTACCATGCTGTTCTCAGATTACCCCTCCTTCCTTCCTAAAACAAAGGTTCCTTGCGAGCCAAGCTGATTTTGCTTGACTCATTTTCCCCTAGAGGTCCTCTGTCCCTACAAATGGGCAATTGACCACTTAATTCCACTGCTCACTAACTCTGTAAGCTCAAGAAATGTTGCCGGGTAAGGAGACCTAATTCTAAGCCCACCTGTAGGGGTGCCTTGACCATCTCAGAGGTAGGGGACTTTTTAGCTCTGAGCCATGTGTAACCCATCAGTACATTAAGGTTACTGCAGGTCCATTTGGACTGGCCTTCCATCAAGAAAAAAGTGTAAAGTGAGTCTCTGGCCTTAAAACTCATATTTCTAGCTGGTTATTTTTAATTGCTTTGAAAACAGAGCCTGGACATACCTGTGTCCGAAGCCCACTGAAAAAATTCTGCTCTACAGTTCATATGCATGAATGAAAACCCAGGCCAGACTCCAGGACAGCAGACTGGTAGGTGACATGCAGAGCAGGGTGGATTGCCTAGCCACTTGCTCCAGCCTCTGGTCCAAACCAAATGAAGGTGAACACAGGACATTCAGTTAAATTTACATTTTAAGTAAACAACAAACAGGTTTAGTGTATTTTTTCAAGTATTACATGAGAAATCCTTATGCTGATGCAAAAAAGTTACTTATTCATCTGAAATTCAAATTCAGCTAGGTATTCCATACTTCTTCACCCTACTCCAAGATCAAGTCTTATCCTATCCTCTCTTAATAAATCTGCTGCCTTCCATTGAGTTTTGCCTTCTCAGATTAAGGGAATGACACTGACCTTTAGAACTAACAGTAACCCACTTGCTTTTTATATTGACAAGTCAAATTTCTGTCTGACATTTTTTACCTCTAAATGTGTATGTTGGCCTCTTCCCTACCCTCCTTGAACCCCAGTGTCTCCTTAGTTTAGCAACAGATTAGCTTGATTCTTCCCCATGTAGAGGATCCTTGGTAAACTGTCTTCTTACTTCTCTGTATTCAAGGGGATGAAGAAAGAACTCATCTTCACTGTCAGAAAGAAGCAAGATTGATATATTCAGTTATGTTTAAATTGATGGGCTTGACGTACCACATCCATGTCATTCAGCACTCGAAACTTGACTTGGAAACAACTTGGATTATTCTTCGAATTGAGCAACCCTAGGGTCAGATTAATCTGGCATCAACTGCAGCAGAGTTTCCAGGGGCTCGAGATGTTGCTGGAGTGACTCAATAAGGACACACCACACCTTGCTGGAGTGGCCAACAACTGACCACACACCCTGGTGCAATACGGTGCCCACTAACAGTGGGGCTGGTGCAGCCCTAGGCCTGCAGCATTATTCTCCCTGCCACCCTGAGGTGGATGCTCACCTGCAGACAGGAGCAGGCCAGTATGGTCTGACAGGTTCAGGCTTCTAGTCCCCAATGTGGCATTAGTGTGGTGAACTGGTATGTGGGCAACAGAAGTCTCAATTTCTTGTTATTGAAGAAGTTGAATTAGCAGACTTCTAGCAACCAGAATCTCACTGGGGGTCTCTGATGTCAACAGCTGTCCAATATATTAATTTCTATCCCAGGCACAGAAAGCAGTACTAGTTAGGTACCATCCTTGGAAAAACTCAGAGAAGTTCCAGAAATAATTTTCTAGAGGAGCTCAGTTCCCTGCCAGAAAACATGGCCAAGTAGAGAAAGGCTTAGAGAGGCTGCTAGACCTTCTTAGAGGCCTTGATGTGAAGGTCCTGCCCCTTCTCGCCCAAGAGTCATAGTAACCCTGCGCCTCCCAAAAGATGGCAGAGATTGGCTCTGACCAATTCCTCCTCAGCGGGCAGACACTTCACTTGGGCTATTTTCAGCCCACTCCAGTTTAAACTGTGCGGTTGTTACCTCCTCTATCATCCAGTGCTGTGTGAAATGACCTACATATTTGCCACAAATGGCTATATGCAGAGCCCCTTAACGATAGCATGCCGGGATTTGCAGGCCAGTAGAGGCTGCAAAACCTCAGAGCTGTGGTGTGGCTTAGTGTACAGATCCCAAGCAAAGCTCAGGCTTAGATTTAATAAGGTTAATAGCCTTATGTCTATTTGTGAGCACAGGGATGAAAGGAAGGTCATGGGCCCAGGGACCAAGGAAGAGCATTCCTGTCCTGGGGCACACAGTCCGGGAGAACTGTGCTAATCTGGGCTCCAGCCTGGTCCCCCGTGGTCTGGAGGGATTTTCAGCATCAGATTGACTGGGTTGACATTTACAAGCAAAAAATGAGCCTTTAAACCTTATCTCTTTTGGTATCTCATGGTTGAATAAAATAAACCCACCTGTGAGCTCTGGCTGTATATCTGCGAAAGTGGGATTCAGAGAAAAGAAAAAAAGGAGAAAGGGCCATCACATTCAGCCTGCTTACAAAGATGGGGTTCAGGCAATCCTCCTCTGATTTTCTACAGGAGGTTCAGTTGGACTTCTTCATCATGGTATGTAGGGAGGGCTGGAAATTACTGACCGAAGCATGTCTTTGTCAGATAGATGAGAAGGGGAGAAGCGAGGGGAGAGAGGGAGAGAGATTCTCCCAAGAATTCAGATTGGTGTTTGAGAACAGCACCACCACGGTGGAAACGAGAGACTCCAATGGGAACAGCTTTGGGGAATTTTTCTCTGAAAGCACCGCTGACTAACCATTGCCCCCGTGGGTGGGTTGTTGATCTGATCTGATCCCATGATGAAGGGGAAGTGATGGAGAGGGTCTCTGCAATTGCATGGGACCCCAGAGGTAGGCCAGCCACAGTGTAGCCCGGAGGTGGTCTGTCTTTCACAGAGAGCACTTGAGAGGGAGCAACCACAGGAGGCACTGTGTTCAGTGCAGTTTCTGGAAGATTTCACCAAAAGCAGTGAGTCCCAGCTCCCTGAGTGGGCTCAGTCCTGGGCAGCACTGGGGCTGTGCACTGAGCAGATGAGGAGGAGCAATGATGGGGAACGAAGGAGTGAGGGAGCATGTGCCATTTTTGCTTTTACTCTTTCTTGATGATAAATTTGTATTTTTTACACTGTCAAAAATTCAAATTAAACTATGCTTTCTTTTTCATAATTTATAGGGTCGACTTCATCGTTTTGACAGTTGAAAGTGTTTTCTCTTGAAAATTGGAGAGGGCAGGTGACCAGACAACATTTGCCTGGCAACTCTAACTGGAAGCAGGGAGTATAATTGGGTGGGGAAAGCCTACTTGGGGTGATGGATAGGATGGGTGGCTGTGTGGTCAGGCAGGGAGCTGGGAAGGATGGCCCCCAGTATTTCCTGTAATGTTTATTTAAGGGAGCCTGCAATTTGACATTAATAATGCATTCCTGCTGCTCATTGCCATCCTCCCGTGTGGGTATGGAATTCTAACAGGCAAACACTCCTGGGAAGTACAATACATTTCTGCATTTACAGCAAACATTTCTGTCTTAATTAACATCTTCAGGTTTTTTCTTTTTAGAGGGCAGTTGAAGAATACAACTAGGAAAAATGATAATTTCTTTTTTATTCTTTAACCTCAACTCCAGATGTGTGAGCTCAGTAGGTCGTTCTGTTTTGTCACTCCAGTGAAGCACCCAGTCTCTACACACACACACACACACACACAGAGGGATGCATGCATGCTAAGGAAATGCTTAAAAGGCCTCCTCATTTTACAAGTACATGTATTAGGTTTAAAAATAAAAGTAATGGCACAACCTCCACTGATGCTTACTTTATGATCATCTCTAAGATAACTTGTGTGTCCCCCAGAAAAGATGTGGTGGCCTCCTAGCCCCAGGCCCTCAGAAAGCGACATTATTTAGAGGCAAGGCAGTACAGGATGGCATTAGTTAGTGTGAAGTTACACTGGAGTAGAGTGAACCCTTAATATAGTATGAGTGGGGTCCTTAAAAGTGGAGACATTTGGACACAGATGTGAACACAAAAGAGCCCCTTGGAGAGAGTCCTGTGACAGACTCCTCTCTCACAGCCCTCAGGAGAAACCAACCCTCCTGACACCTTGATTTTGTGCTTCTAGCCTCTGCAACCGGAAGACAATACATGTCTATTGTTCAGGCCTCCTGGTCTGTGGTGCTATGCTGCAGCAGCCCAGGCAAACAGATGAGCATTCTAAGCCTACCTATCTTCACAGGACATGGTTTTTCCATGAAAATTGGGCAAAACTGAAATGAAGTTGCCAATTTCCAGAAGGAACACTGCTAAAAAAATAAATACCACTGCTGGACCCACCCCAGGGGCACTGTTTCGAGACAGTGTTTTTATCTCAAGGGTACACACTAATATCTCACGAGCATGGAATAGAAATAGAATGTGCATGATAAGAGGGACATTTTTCCCTTGATGCTGTATTCACAAAGCGGGGTACCCTTCCCAGTGACAGTCACCCTGTCTTTATCCCTCTAGTGATGGCTCTGTGGCTCTCACCCTTAGAAGCCACCTGCCATGGGTAACTAGGAGGAAGGAAGCTAAAACTGTGACAGAATGACTTGCCCACTGGACCAGCTACTGAATAGAAGAGATGTCCCATGGGGCAAGAAGAGCATACTCTGCACAGCCAACAAATCCTTTCCCAAATTTTATTCTGTTCTGCACAATACCCAGGTGGATGTGTCTTGTCTGACACCTGTATGGCCCTGTACCTATGTGCCTTCCCTTACAGAAAGGTTCACTGTACAAAGCCTCTGATGCCCAGGAAATGGGCAAGAAAGAAGGCAGGCAGAGGCTCAGAAAATTCTTTCTCCTCTCTCCAGGTCAGAGAGCAGAATGTACCCCTTGCACTGTATTGACTTATAGTTTGCTAGTGTCACCTTGAAGTCTCCAGAATGTGGAAGCTTACTGCATTGTGAACTGTATTCAATTTCTTAGCCATCTTCTTTTGCTAAAACCTTTGTATGTGTGTGGGAAAGAAATTTGCACCATGGTTGATCTTTAGAGATGTAAGAATGAGGGTACCCCAGCTCATTCTGGCTGCTCTTTATGAGATGGAGAATGGTTTTCATATCCCTCTCATGCAAACATCTCTAGAATCCTACATTTTTCCTTCTATCTTGATCACCATCCTAAGCATTATCTCACACACATTTGGGAGGGACTTTTTCAGCGTCATTTGCAAAGTTCTCCACACAGGATGGAACCTCGTGTTCCTGGCAGTGACAAAAGCCTAGAGTAGATTGTGGTGGTTAGACTTGATTGTATCAACTTGACTGGCTTGGGAGCTGCCAACAGGATTAATGAAGAACACTTCTGGATGGGTCATGCAGGCATGAGCTTGTCTATGTCTGATCCCCCACCTACCCCTCTCTGGCACTTTCCCCTGCTCTACTTGTCAGCTTCCAAGAACTAAGCAGCTTTACTCTGCCATGTCTTTCCACCAGGATGCTCCTGCCTTGTAGCCTACTAGCCATGCACTGAATACCTTGAAACTGTGAGCCAAATTAAATTTCTCCTTCTTTAAACTGTGGTTATTGATTATTTCTGTCCCAGTGATGGGAGAGCTGACTAACACAAGAGGTGGACTCTCCATGACCCATCTGGAATTTCTCATCCAGTCTAACTTCATAGCTACCCCACAAACCTCATAGCATTTTTCCAATCTAAATGCTATCTCAGTGTTGACCTAGCCAAAGAGTTATATCTTTTAGACAAGCTTGAGATCTTGGTTCTGTACTGTGTGTGCCTTCTTCTATAGAAAGGTCCACTCGGGAATGCCTTGGATGTCCAGGAAATGGGTGGAAGGGCAGCAGCCTTACAGATGTCTCTATCCATGGACTTGAGCAGTCTGAACCAGGCTGATCTTGCAACCCTCAGAAGCCAAAGCTAGAGTTACACTTCACCAGAACCCTTTATGACAAATCACCATCATTGTTAGAGAATGAGAAGGGAAGTGTCTACTTGCAGCATGAGAGAGAGAGAGCGAGATTTCCACATTGTTGATCAGAATCAGGGATTAAGGAAAAGAAGCAGCAGGCTTCTGAGACCAGCCAAAGTTATGAAGACCAGCATCTCAAATCAACTTCCTTTTAAATATTAAGGTAGAAAATGCTCCTCATCATCTGGAGGCCTGCATGGACTCGTTCACATCTCCTTGATTTTCTTGGTCTCCACTGCACAATGACCTGAGAAGTGTTATAGTATTTATGACAGATAGGCTGCTTGTTTGATTTCTTTTAGCAGCAAATCTCAACCAGCTGTGCTGTTAATTTTGTGTTCAGCTTGCACAAGTCACTTTATTTGGGAGGACCAGTTTATGCACCCATAAAGAAATTAAATAATTTCTTAACTTTCTTCTAGCTCTTGTAGTCCATGCATTTACTCAGACTCCAATGTTTGGGTTTCTGAGGGCCAAATTCAGACTTGCAAAATGTCTCCTTTGGTGCCTGCTCCTCCTCTTTCTGTCATCAACCTCAACCTTAGCTAGAGGAGCTAATAACACAACCTCAGCGTTGGGGTTGGGTCCTACAGGTCATGGTGGTCTATTGATGGTCATCAGTTCCTTTTTAGATTTGCTGGGGAAAAACATGAAATCATTCCTTCCACAAGTATTGCCCTTACTCCTTCAATGGATCCAAATCCTAAAACAGACCTGAAGGACAAAGAACCTGAGTATCTTTCTCTTTTGCGTGGCTATAGCCAGGTTTACGCAGAGGCAACTGAAAGGTACAACACCATCACTGCATACTAGTTCTCGGATGAGCACAGTGCTTAGAGGGGACACTACCAAGTGATGGGTCAGTGCCAATTCCCACTTATTTACAAAATGCCAGATGAGTGGTGAACCAAGCGCTGCTTATCAAGTATCAAACAGAGATCAAACAAGCATGGCTTTCTCTGTTCTTAGTGCAACCTACCTGGTTCTGTTCATCATGTTTCCCACCTTCTATTTGCTCTAAGTCAGAGAGACTCTGCAAACAATCATTCTATAATATTTTTGGTCTGATCGTTCCAGCATTTTCTTCGTGAGCCAGTGATTGCAAGGGCAAGACCAGGTGAAGAGAGATGACCCCCAGAACAAGTGTGGATGAGTGATCATGCACACTGAGGTGTGGGCCCTGCTATCTTGGTATGTTTTATTTTATTCTAATGAAATAACTGAGGCTGAGTAAATGATGGGAAGTCAGGTTTATTTCGCTCATAGTTCTGGAGGTCCAAGGCATGGTCTTGGCTTCTGCCTAACTCTAGTGAAGGATGTGTGGCAGACACTGTAACAGTGATGGGTGGGTCACATGGCAAGAGAAGCAGGCTGAGCAGAAGGGTCTGGGTTTGTTCTTTGTAACAACCTGTTCAGGGGAATGAGCCAACACCCTAGCAGAACTACATCAATCCCTTTCAAGGACAGAACCCCCAATGACCTTCCATGGGGCCCCATGGTCACACTGAGAGCTACTCTAGCATGTAGTCCTGGGGAATAAACTCAAGCCACATCTGACTATTGTACCTGTATTGTGCTAGGTTACTTTCTGAGGCCCTCCCCTTGTCTCCCTTTGGGTTTCCCATGTGAATGTCATGCAAAGGTAGGGGCTGTGACACATAGGAAACCATCACTTGATATTACACACCTGGTAACCCTAAAGGTTTCAGAAGAAGCACGATGAAATAGTGTTCAGATGTTGACTTCAAAGCCACTTTAAATTATCCTTCTATTAGGTTTCCTTTTTTAAAACATTATACTTCTGTGAAAATGGGTTGGTTGCAAGTGGTAAACTATTAACAAGAGCAGCATCCTTACATCACCTACCTGGGGACCTTCTGTGATGCTTCTGACAAAGTGGCTTCCAGATCTCAATTTTAGACCTTCTGAATGAGGATTTCTAAGGCAAGGGCAAACAATCTGCTTTGAGGATAAGCTACTCGTGATTCTCATATATGCCAGAGTTTGAGAATTGTTAAGGCAGTCTGCTTGACCCCATCTCCCAATCCTTAGGAATAATAAAGGCATTTAGTGTACCTAGGATGTAATGAACTTGCAAGTAAAAAAGCTTCTTAAACAGATAAATCGCAAAAACTGTGCTTAGGAATTCCCAAATGAAACGTGAAGTAGCTTTGTAAAAAATGTTTATTATATCAATTCCTTCTGGAATTGGTTGAGAGAGACTTTATAAGCCCTTTTCTCAGGGTGCTGCAAGCAGTATGATCAGGCTGACTCCACTCATCTATTAGCCAACAGTGGGGTGCTAGTGGAAAGGCAGGCTGGGTTGGGGAAGACATGTCTGTGTGTTAGGGTGTCAGGAAACCAGTTAGTGGGCACAAAATTCTATAGTTTATAGAAGACCATGCTAGCAATTCCCCAGGCCCATGAAAATATTCCCAATCTAGATGCTAAAGCTGGAGAAATGAGACAGAGGGCTGTGGTGGGAAAGGGGAATGGTCCACTTGGGAAATGGAGCTCAGAGCTACGCCCCAGCATCACCATCAGAAAGCCTAGAATGATTACTTTAGGAACTGACTGGGCATTACAGTCTGTTTCTGTTGACTGGTCTTATGGTTGGTACATTGTGTCAACTTGAGCAGTTTAGAAGTTTAACTGAGAGACTCAGCAGGGAGCCAGGGTTCTTACTTTGTAAATATCCTCATCCTGTGCAAAGGAGGGCAAGGACATTTTGTGAGTGCTACACCCACCCTGGGAAGAGGTGGGGTGGCTTGCCTACAATTTGAGGGTAGAGAAGAGGCTTGTTTTCCCCTTTTGCTCTGGCTGCTGCCTTGAAGTGTTGCCCCAGTGCCATGCCACTCTGCTTTGGACTCAGCTGATTAGGAACTGAAACCACCAAGAACTGTAAGCTAAATAAACCTTTTCTTCCCTATTTTTGGATGTCAGATGTCTGTCTCAGCAAGGGGAGAAAGTAACCAGGAGAGCTGGCTCTCCCAAGAACTGGCTTCAAGAAGCTGGGTCTACCTGACCATCACAGAGGAAGTCATCTGAAGCCAACAAAGCAGCATTTGTTATTTACACTTTGTAGACAGTCACCTTCCAGGGCCCTGGGCACACAAAGGTATCAACAACCCATAAAATTTATTATGGAACTGAGAGGTGACAAAATTGCTTTTGAAGACAAAGTCTGACAAAGAAGAACAGAGCTCTGTTTTGGGTCTCAAATCTCATTCGATGTTGGCACATTGACAGGAGACTGGAGGTGAAGAGATTGCTTTGAAATCCAGGGAACTTCTGGGTTAAGATCAACCTGCTTGGACCTTTTAACTTGCTCTGTCTCTGTCTCTGTCTCTGTCTCTGTCTCTCTCTGTCTCTCTGTCTCTCTCGCTCTCACTCTCTTTATCCCTCTCATGCACATGCGTACATGTGCACCTACCAGTTCCGAACAATTTATATTTCTAGGTTGGGATTACAAAAGAGTCTTAGCTCTGCTTTTGTGTGTATTTGTGTGTGGTTTGCTTGTGTGTGTGTTGTGTTTGTTATGTGTGTGGTTTGCATGCATGTATGTGTGTTCTGTGTGGAGGGCGTGGTTTGCATGTGTGTGCACTGTGTACTTGGAGTTTGTGTGTGTGGTTTGCTTGCATATGTGGTTTGTGTGGGTGTGATGTATATGTGTGTGGATTGCATGTGTGTATGGTATATGTGAGTGTGAGGTGTGTGTGGTTTACATGTGTATGGTTTGCATGTGCAGGGTGTGGGGTGTGTGTGTGTGCACTTATCTGTATGGGTGCCCCTTTAAGCTGATGCATAGATTTTCATCATCTTACGGTAGCAAGGAGTTAGAAATGGCTCACAGGTCTGCCAATGGTTATTGGAACAGCATGGATAATCAGAAAGCTGGGAGAAGAGTGTTTGATTTGAGTAGATCGGAAAGCAAGTCCAACCTAATATCTCTAAGTTTCCTGACCAGTTTGAGCCCAGGGCTGGAGTCACAGCTCTGTTTCCATATAGCAAACTGGAGAATCAGTCCCAGGTTTTTCCCTCTGTAGGAAAACCAGTGTCCAGCCTCAGTGGGAAGGTGCCTTTCTCTCCTTCTCATCCACCACCAGCCCAGGGTAGTGGTCAGGGTTGCTGGTATCTGTAGAGAAGGAAACTCCCTTTCAGAGAGGAGTCCATCCATTTTCTCATTCTGTGAGGAACAGAGGGAAGAAGGAGACACCTACTGTGGGATACAAGCTTTCATTCTTAAGGAGAAAGAGGAACCCATACCTATTCTTTCTGTGTATTGGCTGCACCAGCACTCAGGGCTTCCAGAGTGACTGAGCCTCTGGGCATTGTGAGGAAGCTGGCAGGGTGGCCCCTAGCCTGGTCCTGCAACTCCCATCCCTCACAGATGTGCTACAGCAAGCCATAGCCGAGACCTGCAGCCTTGCTGACCTTCCTGCATCCCCACTGCCTATCACCAGTGAGTCAGTCTGCAGTCAACTCACACAGGCCCTGCAGGAACACATCCCGTCCCATGAACTGCTGCACGTCCCTCAACCTGCCACACGTCCTGTGACCTGCCATGCTGCACCTGTCAGAGGTCCAAAGTGCTCGGGGCAGACATGGCCCTGTACAGCCTGCTGTCACAGGGTGTGCTGGAGCTGATCTGTGGAGTGTACTGTGGAAGCAAAGCTCTTTTCTAGGCCCCAGGACCAGTCTTCAGAAGAAAGATCTTGTGGGATCACAACTCTTGACTTGTGGTAAGAATAGTTTAGCAGGAAGAATAGCCTCAGACTTAACTTTAGGTGTGGGGTGAGGGGAAGTTTGTAACCTCTTTCCTTCTTTGCATGAGAGCCCTGGGTTCATATTGCCAACATTCTTTCACAAATGTAGAATAGGGTTCATGTTCAGTGCTCTATCAGGCTGAAGGGACCACGGAACCTGAATTAGCAGCCTTTTTCCCTCATATGGCAGAACCGAATGAATCTCAGTCCTTATATTCTAGCAAACTGCCACGATGAATAACTTGCTAGACAAAGACCCAGTCTGTATCACCTGATTTATTTAAAATTCATGGTCCAAAGTACCAGAAGAAACCTCTATTCCTTCCCCATAAGATCTTTTGCCACAGAGCAATGCGAGTGTCTGGGATCTGGTGACATCTGACGGTCACCCCTTGAGAGGTCCTGTTGAGCTTGAGGCATCTTCTTTCCAGACGGATCCCTTCCATTTCCAAAATTCTGGGCCTCTTACATATCACTGACTTTTTTCAACATTTTTCAGTTTTTATTTTCAAATTCAAGTAAGAAAGAACAAATTCTTATTTGATCCTATTGACCATTGAAACTTCGATGCGATTTTTATCATTTCTTTTAACGTATTTCTTAAAGGGGTACTTAGCAGGACCGGTCATATTTTCACTCCTGCAGCCATCACTCTGGGATATGTGGTAATATGGCATAAGTTCTTTCCTATCTATTTAAATGTCTCTTTCCCACCACAATGTAGAGATGGTTTTCCAAGTTTGAGTCTAGGCCTGCTGCTGTGGCTGGCTTTGGTCATGGAAAGATAGTATGTCCAAAATACAGGCTTGGAGAGTACGTGTACCCCAGGTATCCCATGCCGCTGTTGGAATCCTTTCTGACCCATGCGACAAAGGCCAGGCTGATCTGAGAATGGCAAAACACATAGCCCATGTTCCCCTGAGATCTCAGGTACCACTAGTGAGTGGACATCACTGACTACAGGATGCTGGAGTGGATGATCTAAGAGCCCCAGTCAGTCCCAGACTGCCTACAAACCTGCTCGGTAACTCACAGGATAATAATAAAAACTGAAGGTTTCACATCTTAGAGATACATGTTGCACAGCAAAAACTACCTGGTGCATCCTTTGATAATACTTATCCATCTTGGGACTAATATCTGCATCTGTTTCACTTCAGGGCATCTGCTTGGCAAAGTCTTTCATATGGATTCATGTAGTGTGTTCAGTTATGGTCTTACTTGGCCCAAAAATTATCTTTAGCCTCTCCCCTTGGGGACCTTAACTTAACCACACATCTGCATTGATGTGGAATCATCTCTGAAACTCAGGAAGACAACCTTAGAATGGACTTCTCCTCCACCTACTCTTTGTCTGGCCAAACCTTGGCACCAGCAGTGACTCAGCCAGTGTCAAGTGAGCCCAGCTACTGGAAGGTCCATAAGTGTGAAGTGCAGCCCCAGCATCTGTGCTGGTCAGAACACTCCAGAGAATCAGAACCCCAGGAGGGGGTGTGAACATGTCACAAAGGATTGTGATGCATACTTATACATTCTATACATGCATATATATGTACATGTGCATGTATGTACGTATGTACACACATGT
The DNA here is from genome assembly GCA_004365215.1 of Cuniculus paca. Lineage (NCBI taxonomy): Eukaryota > Metazoa > Chordata > Mammalia > Rodentia > Cuniculidae > Cuniculus > Cuniculus paca. Next base: position 8,326 of record RJWT010002649.1, on the reverse strand, counting down.
ACGTTTATGCATATGTGGAGAAATTTATTTTTAAGAGCCAGCTCACAAAAGTGGGCAAGGGGGAAAGTCCAACACCTACAGGGTGGACTGGAGCCCCAGAGAAGGTTGATGTTGCAGCTGGATGTCAAAGACTGTCAGAATTTCTTTTTCCTGTCATGTTTATTCTTTTCTTTATTAAAATCACCGATTTATCAGGTGAGGTCCGCTTGCCTTGTGGAGGGCAATCTGCATTACACAAAGTCCACTGATTCAATGTTAATTACATGTAAGACATTTTCACAGAAACATCTGGAATAATAATAGATCAATATCGGATGCCATGGCCTAGGCAAATTGACCTATAGCATCAACCCTAAAATTGACACTACCTGTGGTTGATTAGATCCCTAAATAAAGTCCTTACCTCTGAAAAGTCACTCCTGTCCCTGGCCACTGGTTTCTGTCTTGGACCAAGTAGCCTGCTGCAGTGGATTCCAAAGGATATGATCTGGGTAGGTGTGTTTTATTCACAATAAATAGCTCATGCAAACACTTTGCATTTGCCTCCCTCTACATTGACCCATCCTGGATGGGTAGGGGTGATTCTTTCTGTCACAGAAGCCATCTAAGTCCATAAACAGTTAGGGACATCCTAGGCGAAGTGATTTGTTTTGATGTGTTTGTGTGTGTGTTGAGGGATGAAGGGATAGGGAACCAAGCTTCTTTGTTAAATATAGGTGGCATTAGAGTGACATGACTCCAGAGGGGCAAATGTGTCAGAGAGAGAGAGAGAGAGAGAGAGAGAGAGACTATGATTTCATAATCCTTTGTTCACCAGCTCCGAAGTCTCCTTAGCTATGCAAAGAGTTCCTGAAGCAGAAGGAGGACCAATATGGGGTGAAAGCAGAAGCCAGACATGTGGGCATGGCCAGTCACAAATATGCAGCACTCAAGAATATTAGCATAAATAGAAATTCATCATGAGAAATAATTACATCCCCCATTGTAGCCCACCCTCTAATTCTCTCAGGCATTGAAAAATAATGGAAAGGTTAACACATTTCTCACATTTCTAAGCACGTTATTATTTCTTGCTTACACAAAATTACATAAAAGCAATCATTCGGAATCTCTAAGTAGATGACATATACTAGATTCAGATAAAAGCTTAACCAAAATAGAAAAGCAATCTGGTATCGCTGACAATATTGCCACAAAAATATTACATCTTATGAAGGGAATTCCTCAGAATGCAATAACAACATGTTTAGCAGCTAAATGGAGACATTTGCATACTGTTGAGAAGTAAAAATATGGTAATCTCATTTTTGCCACCTAACAGGATTTCCTGGGGCTGGATTGCTGGAAGCATAATCTGATCATTGCTTTCTGCCCATTCTCCTCCTCCCTGTGAACTTCTCTTTCTCCACCCATCTCTTTTCTTCCTTCCTGCTCTACCTCATTTTCATTACTCTCTTCCATCTCATACTTCTTTTATTTATTTTGATCAGTTTCATATTTTCTTGAAGTGACTCCAACTGACTATTAGCCCATCTTGAGTCAGCAGAGAAAATGGATTGCCATGTCTTGTACTTTTTCTTATAGAAACTTCCTTTCCCTTTGTTGTGATTGCTACTTTTCTGACTACCTCTTCCAAGGTCAGGAGGTCAAGAGAACTGGTGGACTGGGTAGTTCACTAGGAAGTGCAGATAAAATCCCACCAAACCCCGAAAAAGAGGACAGTGCACTTATTGACATATGTGCGCACAGGTTTTGGTTGTTATTTCCTCTTATTTTGCCAAAATTCTTTGCATAACTGCTTTAAACTATCAGGAACAGAATGATGTAAGTAGTTAATTTGACATTAAATTACCCAGGTTCAACTTCCAGCTCTGCCACTTACTAGTTTGAGAGCATAAAAATTTGCCTGAAGAAGGATCACAAACTCCAGTCCAATCTGGGCAACTGAGTAAGATTCTGTCTCTAAATAAGAAATAAAAAGGAGCTAGGGATGTAGTTCAATGCAAAGGCAAACAAACAAAATTTGCTTCATTTTTCCGTTCTTCAGTTTTCCTTTCTATGAAATAGGAATAAAATAGAGCCTAACTCACAGTGCTTCTGGGAAGATGAACTAGGATGTTGCACTGAAGACTCTTCACATGCTTTTTATTTTCATGGGTAAGTAGGAGAGGGAGAATAACACAGTGAGGTGAAAAAGAAAACATAAGGGAAACCCCATTAATTAACTTCAAAATGTTCTCCACATCGATGCTGACCATTCTCATCTTACTAAAACTGCTCCTGTCCTGGATTTTCCTCAGTGGCTTCTCAGTGTCATGCCCCATGCTTTCCATCTTGACACACACCATCTGTGCTCCTGCCACTTGCCATTGCCTCGGGTCCTCTGTGTGCTTTCGTATGAGTCGGTCTTTGTATTTCTTGGAGCATACAGTAGGCATGCAACAAATATTTGATGAATCAATGAATAATAATGCTATGAAATACTCAAAATGTAATAATAAATCATATTAAAGTGACTACTAGAAACTATTTTCAATGTTAAGACCAAAGGAAGAAATATAATGGTTTTTAACTGGAAAATGAAAAGAACTGGCCTGAATATTATTAGGGGAAAGAGACACGGACACAGCCTACACCTTACCCTTTTATGTCCTCATAAAAGTTCCTTGATGTTTTTCAGGGGAGTGATCTGTTTTGGTAGAATGTGTGACCCTTTTGCCCACCATAGTTACATGTGATGTAGTTTGAGGGATGCACCCAGATGCCCAATTCCTTATCTACCCACTGGCTAATGTTTGAAATTTCCTTCCAATAAAGGATTTCTTCCTCTCAGTCTTAAGTCTTTGATCAAGGGTAAGTACAATCTGTGCCAAAGGGGACCAAGGTGGGGGAAGGGTGATTTTGAGGAGAGAAAGCTTAGAAGAAAGCACTCTAATTTACAATTAAGTGCAGCATGCTATCTTTGGTCACTTAACATCTTAACTAAGATATTTGGAGGAGAGATGGGTGATCAATGATTTAATGTCCTTATATCAGAGAAAAAAATTGTGGCACCAATATTATTACTTCTTCTTTTTGTATATTTTTCTCTCATTCCTCCTTCTACCACGTTCTTACAAAAATGGTATATAATCAAGTTTTGCAGTTGTCGTTTTCATGCAGAAGGTGGTTGTTGAGTAAACAAGGACTTGGAAAAATGTGTGAATCTGGTACTTATTTTTTGTTTTCTTTTTTGTAACATATACTTATTAAAAAACCAGAAAAGTATTGTCTCTATAGTTCATTCACCAGACAGTAAAGTGGTTTTATTTAAGGTACATTTCACTGTCATGGTTCCTTTATATCAGCCTAATTTGTCAAAGTTCATGGTGCTATGTATCTTCCTAGTGAACACAAAACACAAATTTCACAGAATTCAGTTTTCGAAGAATATCTAACACCAAGTCATTTACATACAGCTTAAGAAAGTAGTAGTTTTCTAGAATGTGTGCAAAATGAGGGCAGGGGTTTCTATTTTTGCCTTCTTTTGATGGTATTTTTTGTGTCTAGAAGAGTTTATGATACTTGACAGGTACTCAGTAAACAAGTCTTAGATGCATGGATGAGGATACTGTAGTAGGAGGAGGCTTAATTATATAGTTTCAGGTCACAAACACTGTGGGGTGGGCATGGGTGCAGGGGCCAGACCTTGGGTTTTAACTCCAATTTCTGACATTTTCTTAGCTATAGGCTAGCACAAGTTCCATGAGCTCTCTCAAATTCAGTTGCTTTGCTTAACAACAGGCTTTCACGTTAAATTATAAACTCTATGGAGTTAGAAGCTGGGTCTGACCTGTTCCCTGCCAATCAAATCACAGTCTTGCAGATTGCCTGGAATATGGGTAGAGATAAAACAAGTTATCTCATGAGAAAACAGATCATCTTCTTCATCCTTGTAATCCTGTCATTCTGTGAGGATGAAAAGAGAAGACCTGAAGATCCAGATGATGTGAAGGACCTTGTATCAGACCATCCTTCCCATAGATAAGAATGACAAGTGGGGGAGAAGTATTCAGGAAACAAATATTTAAAGACCTTAGAGTGCAAACGAAAACAAACTAAGAGAATTTGTCTTTAACAGACTTTCGCTGTAAAAAAAAGCCAAAGGAAGTTTTTTTCAGGTTGAAGGAAATAACATAAGCCGTTGATTCAGAGCTCCAGAAGGAAATAATGAATACCAAAATGGCATATATGTTGGTAAAAATTTTTTAAAATAATATCCTTCTATTTATATTTTTAAAAGTCAAGTGTATTAGCCACAAAAAGGCCAAAAAGAACAGAAAATATTCCCAAAAAGAGAAGACACAATTGGAAAACAAAAGTAAAATGACAGATCTAAATTCAATCACATAAATAATTACACTAAATACAAATGGGTTGACCACTGCTATTAAAAGGCAGGGACTGTCTCGCTGGGTGCAAAACAGTGCTCACTCATATACGTCTTCAAGCAATTTTATAAAAGACACACACACACACACACACACACACACACACACATTGGTGTAGGAAAGAAATTGGAGCAAAATATCCATAGTCTCACTCTCCTGAAGCTTACAGTTGTGTGGAGGAGGAAACATGGATGAGATAATCCTTCAGAGAAAGACAAGAGTTCAATCAAGGTCAGAGCTTCCAAAGATGGGGCCCATCAACCTGCTGAGAGAGATTGCAGACAGCAGTCACAAAAGGTGCCCCAAGAAGCCAGGAGAAGGCTTGGGATCCAAAGATAAAGGGGGAACTAGTGGGGGGTAGCTTATACAAGAAGGGAGGGAGCTGGGAGCAGCCAGTGTAGTGGAAGGAGAGGGCTAGACAGTAGCCCCTCTGGGAATGTGGCCCTGGAGACTCAGGGGTCTGCAAGTTTATGTAGTGGGCAGCCACCAAGAGTTTAAGCAACTGGGAGACGAGCCTCATGGCTTTTGTCCTAGAAAAGCTGCTGGGCTACGTATTAAGGAGAATATGGTATGAACATGCTGTGCAGCTGTTGGTTTTCCTCTCCTGCTGCCTCCTCTCAGATTGCCATTAATTTAGTGACTTAAAACACCATTCATTCCATGGGTTAGAAGTCTGAGCATAGTGTGGTGGGGTTCTCCTCTTTGGAACCCTCCACCAAAACTGGGTGTTAACCAAGCTGCATTCCTCTCAGGAACCCAGATCTTCCTCCATGCTCAGGGAGGTGGTTCCAGGACTGGGCTCCCTGCCTCCTCTGACCTCTCTGCCAGGTTCTTACCCAGTTCCCAGAGCCTGCCCTCAGGCCCCAGCCACACTGCCCTTAAAAGAGAGCAGCTGACTTCCTCAAAGTTGACTGGTGACTCTCTACTAGTCCCCCATGAAGGACTCTTTATAGTGGGATGTCTTCGTGAGTCCTGCCCAAGGAGAGGAACGTGAGTTCAGGGATTTGCCTTGGGATTCTGCCTCCAGATTCAACCTGGCAAACATCTGGCCTTGCACTTGCCTTCCAAGACCCATGTCTGCCTCTAAGGCGAGGTCATAGGTGGCACCTTTCCCCCTGTGTTTCATTCAGCAAGCTGTTTGGCCTTTGCTGACCCTTTCCTGGTGGTGCATTTTGTTTCCTTGCAGAGTTAGGTGTGCCCTGCTGGTTTTGTCGGGCTAAAGCTGCAGCCCTCCTTACAATAGTCTACTGTGAACAACTGGCTATTTCACACTTGGAAAAAGTTCACCATTTGGTGCAAAAATACACTTCTAATTGAACTTAATTGGATTTAAAATGCTTGCTTTTCAGTTTGTGTATGCAGAGAGAGTTCTTTTATGTTGTTGTTTTTTGCTTTTTTAACTTCTTTTATTTGTTTGTTTTTTGAGACAGGATCTTACTGTGTACCCCAGGCTGGCCTTGAACTCACTGTGTAGCCTAGGCTGGCCTTGAACTCACAATGATCCTCCTGCTTCTGCCTCCCAAGTGCTGGGATTACAGGCGTGTGCTACCACACCTGGCTTGCAGAGACAATTCTTAAAAATGCAATACTGTGTCTAGAATTGGAGAACTTGAAAAAAGTCACAAATGCTGGCTGTTCTTTTTAGCCTTATTTTAGCCTGGGTTTCCCTAAGCCAACCCATATAATGGGCTTGTGAACTCCAGGGGCTCTGAGCTTCCTCCAACCAAGCATCCCTACCCAGTCTTTCTGGAATTCTCTCTGATGGGAAGCTCCTGGCTGCTATTCCTTTGACATCTAGGGACAAGAGGGAAATTGAAGGGATGATTGACTGGCTGATCCTCCACCCTCGCCACCTTGGACTTGTTTGCTCATTTTCTGTCTCATCTATTATTGATAGGTGCTTATTTTCTTAATTTCGATGCATCTTACTAATCAAATAAACAGCTCTGTCCTTGGGGAGGGAGGAAGAATGGTGACTTCTAGTAAACCAGTGGCCACACATTCTATAGCCATGATGCAGCGCCTATGTCCTCCGGGGCCTTTGGGACTTGATTTTGGAAGAGAATGGGAGTAGGGGAGAAGAGGAATTGGGAGGTCTCAGCATCAGGAGGAGCTGCCAGCCAAGCTGGAGCAGGGGTGGGTGGAGGGGCCTCAAGGTCACAACTTTCCTGGCCAGTCCAGAGCTGGATCTGATCCCCTGGGATCCCTTAATTTGTAAGCTCTTTTGTTCAACAAGAAGGGAAAGACCTGGCAGCTTGCCTTCCCTGGACTTGGGGGAATTAGGAATAAGTTCCTTTTCCTTCTAAGTGAGAAAGGAACAAAGAGAACAAGGTCATTGATGGTAACCCCCTGGGCGTTCTGGCCGTACATGTCAGTGGACTTTCAGTAAATGCCTGCTACCTTGTCTTACACTACCCTACTGCCTTCTAAGCAGACGAGGTGACTCAAAACAGCCCCCTGACCTTCGCACTTCTTCAGAGCACACCGAGTGACCTTGCGGACTACTTGGTTCTTCTCTGTGGGCCGTGAACCTTGGCACAGCAGCTGGACCTGGTCCCTGAGCTCTGCCAGAAGCCACAGCTGCGAGGACATTTCCACATCTTACTGCTGCTCACTCGGGAAGGTCAGAAGCCCCAGAGCTGCCTCTTCCTGGTGGCCCTGACACCTTGGCTTTTCTACCAGTACCTGGAGACTTCCTTCCTGGGGCTGACCGCTACGTGGCCTACTGGACCTGCCTGGCTGCCAAGCAGTGGCAAACACAGGATGTAATTTTTATTTCTCGGAGGACCAGGTTCACCCAGCATGACCAGGATCAGGAGCGTGAGAGTGGAGAGGGAAGGCTTTCCCGTAGGTGGACCACATTCCCAAGGACAAGAGAAGGACTTGGTCTGAGACTCTGAGGTCCTACTGGCACCAAGAGGGTCCTACCTGCAAAGGAGAGAAGATAGAGCCTGGGGGATTGTCAGACCTCGCCAGGGGCCAAGGGACACATTTTGCTTTCAAGGAGGAGCCAAGGGGCACAAATGGCTCAGTTGCCTCAGGCCTATCCTGCTCCATGTCTGAGGTCACCAACGTGCCAACATTTTCAAAATGCAAACCCATAAATAAAGTGTTCATTGGCAGCCAGTTCAGCTAGAAACCAAATCCCCTGGGAGTGGTTTTCAAGACAAATGTTGGAACAGAATTTCAAAACTAAAGATAAAAAAAGCTTCTCAAGTAACAGGGCAGAGGGAAAAGCTGCAACACTTGGCCTAGTCCCCGAAGGTTTCTGGTCGGTGTGACCAGGACTTGGATTTGACCCTACTTGACCCTCCCTGGATACAGGAAGCAGGTCAGGAGGTGATGGCTGGGTGGGGGGTGGGTGTCAAACACCATCCCTCCTCTGGACTGTGCAAAATCAGCTCAGCTCAGCAAGCCCAGGCCACACGGAACTGAGCAATATGCTGGGTCCATAGAGGGCTTGATGGGGAGAGAGGATTGGACCAGCCTCGGGGGGCTTAGGGTCTACAGAGGGGCAGATAACACTCACGCAAACAATGCTGGTCAAAGTAGCTAGAGCCTGTAATCCCAGCTCTCTAGGGGGTAGGGGCAGGAAGATCACCAGTTCAAACCCAGCCTGGGTAATTTAGGTGACTTAGTAAGACCCTCAAAACAAAAAATAAAGGGGTAGAGATGGGGTGCTTGGGATGTAGTTCAGTAGGAAGGCCCTGGGTTCAATCCTCAGTATTGCAAAAAACAAAACAAGAAAAAGTTCCACGACAGGTTAGAGAGAAGGGCTCAAAGAGAGCAGGTCATGTGTCCACATGAGGAGGGACATTGTATATGTCTGGGCTGTTAGGAGCCCCCAGTCAGCTTCCAAGAGACAGCAACTCAGAAATGCATAGACCCAGCCGGAG
>RJWT010002648.1:0-39872 GCA_004365215.1 Cuniculus paca | reverse complement strand
CAGCTGAAAACATCACTTTAGGGACAAGCCTGTGGAGAGTGGCCAGCATCATTCCTGGGCAAAAGTGCTGGACAAGCAGGACAACACATGGTCAGAACTGTCACCCTGGAAGCAAAGTTGTTCGTGATGAAGGCAAGAGAGGAAGACACGAGGAAAACCATGAGCCAGGTGCGCACACCAACCCATTGTTCCCTGAGCAGCATGGACATCAGCTGGGAAACGCAGGAGAGGAGACTCAGGATGCAGCTGCACACAATCTCACACCTTCACACCCTTCCCTCCCTTGCTTTCCTTACAGCCTTTGGTTAGGTCCCCAGTGCCTGGGACACCACACAGCTTCCTGACCGGTTCTGCCACTTCCTGTCTCCTCCCATCCTGTATAGCATTCACTTCCCTAAACCTCCAACGAGCTCCAACTGCTCCACTCAGAAATCTTTAGTCACTCCCCACAACCCCAAGTACAGGGGCTGTCAAAAACTACAGTGTTTAAATTTTAAAAAAGTTATTACAGTAAAAGACACATTGTCACCAATATCCCTCAGGATACTCCCCCTCGCTTTGAACACACTTATCCTATTGTTTTTTGTCACTTTCCAAAGCAGTTCTCCAAGTTCTTTTTCCTGAGTGTCTTTATGAGATGTGCTGGGTACCACTGAACAGAAAGGTGGGCTCACAAAAACGTGACTGTGTCACCTTCTTTATTCACTGGATCTGGTACCAAGTGACTTCCAGCTCTTCCTAAAGGTCAAGGTGACCATAAAAGGTAAACATTTTGAATCAATTTAGGACACTGAGGCAGCCATGACCACACAACTGGAGACATTTATGAAACAGGACTTCCAGAACTGTTTGAGAAAAGTGGCAAGAACGATGGGTTGTGTCTGAATGGAGGGAAGTGTCTTTTACCGTACCAGCTTTTAAAAATTTAAACATGAACCATAATTTTGATCACCTTCAAATTATATACCATCCCCCTTCTCCTGCCATTCAAGGACTGAGTCTCCTGATAGATACACCTTTCTAATTCCATCAATGCCTCCACCCGTTCATCCTGGCCGTGAAAACTCCTCATGTTCCAACCACACCTGGTATTTCTCCTCTCCTTTCTTTCCCTCTGGCTGTTCTGCTGGAACACACCGTCTCTCGTTCTGCTGTAATACTGGGAAGAACACAGACAAACCCAGACAAGATCCTGGCTGACCAAGTACCAGTTCTGTGATGCTGAGCAGGTTATTTCCTTCTTCTGAGATTCAGTTTCCTTTCCTGCAATTTAGAGCTAAATAAACACTGCTCCTACGAGAGTAGAAGGTAGGAAAATCTAGGTGAAGCAAGTAGCACAGTAGCTGCCGTAGGGAGGGTACTCACAAAGGCAGCTGTTGTTTTTAATACCCATTCTTTATATCTTCATTCCAGATGGCCCTCAAAGCAAAGCTTCCTCTGCTGATCTCTGGGTCACACTGCCTAGACCAGGCCTCTCCTGCAATATCTTCTTTCCTAGCTGCATTAACTCCTGGCCCCTTAAAGGCAGGGCCAGGTCTCAGTTGCATCTGTGTGTTCTCTATCACTGGGCATACGGGACTCTATAAATGTCTATTGAATCAAATTATCTTTCATTTCCCAAGCATACAAACATAATCTCAGCTGTAACAATCTTTCATAGCTATCCTCTAGATTACAGGAACAGGGTAAGAGTGATATCACTTGGGGGCAGCGTGATATCATTAGGTCATTTGGATATTACAAATCACATTTCTTACCCAAAACCTAAGGCTTCATGCAACACAGAAAACATCGCTGATCAATTTAAGAATCTTCCAGAGTAGAAAAAAGGTTTAACTCTGACACCATTAGCATGAGTTGGAAGATTCAGACTCCAAGGAAACATTTAACAACTTTAAAAATGCAGAATGAAGACTGTCCCCTTACGGTCAGCTTGTAGAAGGACAACGTGGTGCAGAGTCAAGGCCATCCTTTGGGAGTCAATGGTGCTCAGGATCTTGGCTGCCGCTGTCCCCAGCAATGGCTTCCCATTGTACAGGGTGTAGTAAGTGAGCTCCGCTGGGTCCTTTGGTCCTGGCACCCGCTGCATCTTTACCATCTTTCAGAGAAAAAGAGGCCGTGTGTTGACAGCACATCTTGTTCTGACCCAGCAGTCCTGGGGCGATCAACAGGCCCTGCTAAAGTAGGCTGTGGCTAAGTGACCCCCACGGTAGAGCCTAGACATCAACCTTTACGGCCCTCCCTATAGCCAACCTCTGGAAGCTTGCTGTTGTTGGACTGGGAGATGAAGTGTGTGTGGGGGAGTAGGTTTTGAAAAATATGAACATCTGGAAAGCATAGTGTGAAGTTGGAGGCAAAAACACGGAATAGAATATTTCTCAGGCCCCACAGAGCTCTGGCCTCATTTGAAAATAGGCTTCCACATTAATTCAGGGCATGCTAGCTTATTCTCAAACGAGATTTTTAATTTCAAATGTCTGCAGTTGGCAGAAAGGAATAAAGAAAATTAACCTACACATCTGCAATTCAAAAGATAAATATGGCACTTGGGAGCTCTAAGTTTGTCTTCTAAAATACTACTATATTTCTATTTTTCTTTATTATAAAAGACATATTTGGGAAGATCTGGAAATACAGAAAAGCATCAAGAAACGAAATAAACTAAAAATCATCTATAATGGTATTATGTCAGCTAAGTACTGTTATTATTTGGAGTATTTCCTTGTAGTGTTTGTTCTTTTGCCACAGAAGCCTTTCCTTTGTAATTTTACAAAATTATTTCTCATACTGTCTATATAATATTATACCTTGCTAAAGGTGCTTGCATCTTAGGCCTCAAATATTTCAAAAGCATAAATATTTATTTCTGCATGATAGTCAAATACCTACTCCAAAAGCTTATTTAACAAATGCTTTATTATTAAACATTTACATTATTTCTAGTTTTTCACTCCTATAATTAATAATGGAAAAACATAAATGTAAAAATTTAAATTTTCAGCACTTACATAGTGTTCTACTATAAGCATACCTGGTAAATGTAACTATTCCTTTATTATATTGAGCATTTAGATTACCAACTTTTTGTTCTTATCATTAACAACTGATAAACATTATAGTATATAGTATTTTTCAAAATACAATACATAATATAGATTTCTAGTTTCATAGACTACTAAAAGATGTTACAAAAATGTTTATAGCAATTTTGTTCATAATAGCAAAAAAAAAAAAAAAACTCCTGAAAATTCAAAAGTCATTAAATGTAGTCTGGATAAATGAGTAATGGTGTGGTCATACAATGAAATAATGTAGAGTAGTGAAAATGAATGAACTATGACTATTTTGTGGATCAACACAAAAGCCTGATGTTGAACAACAGAAATGAATCATAGATTATAAAATTCAAAACTGGCAAAACCACATGAGATATTATATAAGGAGACACATATGGATGGTAAAACCTATATAGGAAATACAGGAGAGATTTGATACAAAATTTAGAATCATGCTCAACTCTGACGGAAGGGAAGGAAATAATCAAAGAAGACCCAAAAATCTCCTGCGGATAAAGTGAGGGTAATGTTCTTGCCCTTTGGGTTGCTTGTACCTCCTTCTCATTAGGGGATTTGAAACCACTTATTTTTTTACATTCTGTTGAATGTATGCTATATCTAATAATTGAAAAGGAGATATTAGTACAAAGCAATAAAAATGGGCAAGAGATCATATCAAACACTTAATAAAGTATCCGAATACCCAGTAAGCACATAAAACATGCTTACTGGGGATATTTAAATTAAAATTGTGCGGCCAGGGATTTAGTTCAGTGGCATAAGCACCTGCCTGAAAAGCACAAGGTCGTGAGTTCTATCCCCGGTACCAAAAAAAAGAAGGAAAGAAAAGAAAGACTGTCTAAATTAAAATTGTGTGACATCACTGTCCACCTACCAGGAGGGCTAAAATAAGGAGGGCTAAAATAAGAAGGCCTAACAATGCCATGTGTTCATTGATAAGTATGTGAAGCAAATGGAACCCAATCTCTGGTTGGTGGAATGCTAGATAGTATAACCACTTTGGGAAATGATCTGGTAGTTTCATATAGAGCTAACATATACCCACCCTATGAACCAGCAATTCTACTCCTATATACTCACGGGAGGTGAAAGCACGTAGCCCCAAAATGATCTATGCAAAAAAGAAATGTGCATAGTCGTCCTGTTTCAAAGCTACAAATTAGAAATAGCCCATGGATCTATCAGCATAAGAAGAGATAGGCTGGGCACAGTACCACAGGTCTGGATTCCCAGGTCCTCAGGAGGCTGAGGCAGTAGGATTACAAATTTGAGGCCAACCTGAATAACTGAGCAAGGCCCTGTCACACAAAACAAAACAAAATAAAATGACAGAGAGATAACTCAATGGTAGAGTACTCCTGGATTTTTTGCCCAGTACCACAAAAACAACAATAACAACAACAACAACAAAAAAAACAGCATGAAAGTCACACAAGAGAATATTATTAGCTTACTCAGCAATAAAAGTGAATAAACTACTAAATAACACAGTGTGGATGAATCCCAACAACACTACAGTACTGAGCCATAAAATCTTTTTAGAAGAGTGTATACTAAGTATTCGACATGTAGGAAGTGATAGAACTTCAAAATCAAGCTAGCATTTGGAAGTACATGGAAATATGTTATGGAATGTATGCAGACCTGTAGGGAAATGATATATGTTACGAAATACAGATATTTCTATAAAGTAGAAACATAGTATGTTAATTGTAGTAGCTAGACAGTGAGTATATTGGTGTTTGCTGTATAATTCTTTTTAGTTTTTCTGTGAGCTTGAAAAAGTTCCTAATAAAACAACATACCATAGACATCACTAAAAACAGAGGTCTTGTTGACATTTAAATTTGGAAACTACTATGCTGAATAAAAATTAAGGAGATTTCTTTATTTCGAATGTGTCTTAGAATTTGGTTATGCAGATACACTTTGGGAGTCTTCAAGAAACACTTATAGGATATGACCTTGCCCAAGCCAGGAACTTTAAAGACGCATTTTCTGCATACACTCTGGAAAACACTGTCCCTACCTTTGTCTTTTGTGTTCACCCCATCTCCTCAAGAGGAATCTGAAACCATCTAAAAGTTCATGTCTTAATTATTCACTTGCCCTCCAGAAAGTTCACATTGGTTGCTCTGTTTGAAAGTGCCCATTCATCCCTGTTGACACTGGATAGTGTCGTTTTACTTATCTGTGGTGGGTGACAACGGCATCTAAGTGGTAGTTAAAACTTGCATTACATTGATTACAGATGCAGTCAAAAATTTAAAAATTTTTTACAGGTCAGATGATGTCTTCTTAGGACTCAGTTTTCCAATCAGATCAACTAGAGAAATATCATTAAATTCTAGACATCAAAATCTTCATATTCATTAAGGAAATTCATCTTTTAAAATTATTGGAGCACAGAAGAAAAGCCTCTGGGTGGAAGGAAGGTAGAAGCTGTGCAGAGAGCCAGGGACACAGTTCAGTGACACAGCGCCTGGCTGGCCAAGCAAGCTCAAGGTCCTGAGTTCGATTCCCAGTACCAAAAAAAAAATGCTAAGCAGAGTGAATTTCAAGAGGGAAGGCTGAGCATGTTTTCCCCTTCCCTAGTGGGAAAGGAGGCGGGAAAGCATTAGTACAACCAGGAAGGAATGAATCATCATTCAAATATCTTCTGGCTCCACTCAATTTCAATTTAATAGCAAATTCTTCTTAGCATGATTTTTCCAAAAGTGATGCCAGAGGCCATCTAAAGTCTCCATAAAGTGGAGATTTATAAAAATAAACCACTTGCTTCACTCTGACAAGTGAACTGAGCATTTAGGAGAAAAATGAGAGAAAACATCTCTCTGGGGCCATTGAGACATGAAGAATGTGTTGGTTTGCTTTGGGTTACAGGAAACACCAGAACTGTAAGATGAGCCTTTCTTCCCTTTCAGCTGGTGCAAATCCCTGTCATCTGAGCACCAGTGGCTTCCTTTCCATCATTTGGAGAAGTGCGAATAATAGGGCTTGCTTGGGATGCACAAAGGAGAAATTATAAACCCGGCAAATGAAATAACCCACCCCCTCTACCTTGTGATGAGGTTGTCAGGCACCATAAACACTTTTAGAACCAAAGCAACATCCAGTAGGACAAGGGGCCAAATTCACAACTGTGAATCAGGGGACCCAGAGTCCCCATCCGGGGCATGATGCTAACTCACACAGGGAGAGAAAACGGGTTGTTTGAGATTACATGTGTGCTAGACATGGTCAGTTACCAGCCAGAAGTTCATACACCGGAGAAGCCTGCTAGACTGTCCAATGAGGAAGCCCACCCTCCAGGGGTAGCTACAGAGTACTTCGGTGATTAGCATAACGATGAGAGGTGAGTTCTCATTGGTGAAGTCAGTGGTATTAAAAATATGTGGATTGGTTAGAATATACAAGGCACTCCCACTCTTGCTAGAACTGGGCAAGGTATCTAGGAAGGCTTAGAACTGCTTCAGTGGCCATGGTTACTACTGACTGCCTCGAGTGGGTTTCCTCAGAAGTAAACCCAGAAAAGAGCTGAGTGTTTGTAGTGTGAGAGGGGTGAGAAACAGAGAGGAAGGGGAGGGGGTAACACACAGGTGGGAAGAATCTATTACTGCACTGGGTGACTGGAACTTTCATAGGAAAGCTCTCGAAATGATCTTGAAGAAACACTTCAGAATTTCCCTAGAGGAGGGGGGAGGAAGGAGAGGTACATGTTCCCTGACCACTGGTTCATTCCTAGACCTTTCCAGGCAGCAGAACTTGGGTCAAGTGGCTCCCAGTATTACAAGAGCAGCCCAGCAGGTCAGATTTGGGGCTGGTGTTGGAATTCCAGCTGGCAAGCTTAGAAATGCAGGGAGGGCATAGGCAGAGCAACGCTAGTGCCTGCCCCATTCCCCTTTCTAAACTGCTACATGGTCACACGCCCACTACAAGCTTGGAGAGTTCTGTGCTTTAATTGACTAAATAGGGACAGCAGAATTTTTCATTTTATAAATATCTGCATGCGTGCAGAATCTGTTCGGAGACCTCCTTTCTCATTGATCATACAGGAGGCTAGAGATGACCCTCCCCCTCTGAAACCTCGGAGCTGTGTTGATAACATGGCTTATTCAGTGGCGGCCAGGATGCTCCCCCAAACACGCAAGAAACTGCCCCCCACGGTGGCACTGCACACACTCACCTGCACAGTGTAGCTTCCCAAGGTGGTGGCCCGTTTAAACCTCCGGCCTTGTTGCTGGGACATCATGAACAGCTGGGCGAGGCGCTGCTCCATGACGCGGGCAAAACTCTGGTTGTGCAGGCCCACGAGTGAGTTGTCCACACCCTGCAGCACTGTGGGTGCAGAAGGCAGAAGGGATCTCATTGGCCAGACTCCTTGCTGACTCAGTGACCACGACCAACACCTTCCCTGGGTGGCCACTAACGACCACTGCCCTGCCTCCTGTTCGGGCTTGGGTGTTGTTACCTCACTTCACCTTCACAACAGCGAGGGAGTTAGGAATCCCCATCCACAAGTTCCAGGTGTAGAAAAGCTTAAGAGACTTATCTAAGTCAGAGTGTAAACCCAAGCCTGTGCAACTCCACAGCCCGGGCACTTTCCCTTATGAGCTGTGACCTCTCCAACACTGCTCTATCAAACCTGAAGTTCCTTTAGGATGATCCGTGCCGCTAAAGGTTCACATGGGGACACAGCAGAGCCGCAGGAACAGTAAATTGGCTGCTTCCCACTGCAAAGCCATGGCTGAGGGTTACACTGATGGTAGTTTTCTTTCTCAACAGCTTTGCTGAGGAGTCTCAGCTACATCTGACAGCTCAGTGTCTTATATCTCATCAAACTGTTCTGTTCTGTGTCCTCATCTCTCCCTCTTCTGCAGAGTTCTTTTGGTGCCCACTCCTAAAGGTGCTCAGGGCCCCTCAGGTCCTCTCCCACTGAAGAGTAGGAACAGCTTAATGAAAAGAGTGGGCTTGCTCTCAGCCTGGGCTTTTGGCAAACCACTAGCCACCCCTGAGTCCAAGTCCTTCTCTGTAAAAAGGAATTAAGACAGTGGATACCACAGCAAACATTTCCAATGCGCTCCAGGTGGTACAAGCAGCTCAGCACTGTGCCCAGGGCAAGGAAGGTAAATGTGGTTGCTTTCTTTCCCATCCCTCCTCCACTGCTAGGCTTCTGAGAATCTGGAATCCACATGAAGGCATTGATGTTGGAGCTTAAGCCCAGGGACAGAGGAGGGTTTAACGAGCTCTAGAGCCAGTCTAGCTGTGGTCACTTTCTATGGAGGAAACTGCCTTTCCCTATCTATCCCAAAGTCTAGTCCTTGTTTCTTGTTCCTTGGGAAACACATATATACTGCCTCTAAACATAGTCACACCAAAATATTAAGCATTAAAAAAGACAGTCATTTTCTTCAAGAGACCCAAGCTTAACAAGGGCAGGAATGCAAAAGAAAAGATTTCATTTAATAGAGTTTGTTCTGCCACAGTCCAGCCAAGGATCAAGATGCCAGCGCTCCACCAGGATATGGAAATTGCCTGGGTGTAAAGAGCATGCTCTCTTTATGGCATCCAGTACAGCAGGGTGGTGGCCATAACCAACGCTAATGACCACATTCTACACAGGGCTGGACCAAGCAGCCAACCAGAATGAGCTGTGAGAACGATGTTGAAACTCATCAAAAGAGAAGTAAAACCCACAGCTGGGTCTTTGAAATCACCTCCTTGAAGTTGTAAATGTCAAATAATCCCCCTGGAGGGTATAAAGCGGCTCTCTAGGGATCCTGTGAGAGACTCCTAAGTTATCTGCCAACTGAAGTCCTGCAAAAAAAGACAAAGCACTGCTGCTTCATCCCACTGAGTCAGGCCCCTGAGTGGGACATTCATGTCGCCCAGATGTCTAGAGGACAGACAAGCCCACCTCTAATAAAATTACAGACCAACCTGCTGAAATGTTATATCTAACCTGGCCTCTCTTGATGAGTGGATGAAACTGAGAGAGGGACGCATGATAGTCAAGGGACATCCTCATGGATTATTTTATGGGATTCTCAGTCATGATGCAAAGGTAGACTTCCTATAAAGGCAATGGTCAAGCTGGGTGTCACGGTGCACACCTGTAATCCCACCTACATGGGAGACTGAGCAGGAAGATTCGAGTCTAAGCAGTTTACTGAGCCCATCTCAGAACAAAACATGGAAAGGGCCAGGGATGTGCTCAATGACACAGAACCTTTGAGCATCAATCAATCAAA
Organism: Cuniculus paca; assembly: GCA_004365215.1. Classification (NCBI taxonomy): domain Eukaryota; kingdom Metazoa; phylum Chordata; class Mammalia; order Rodentia; family Cuniculidae; genus Cuniculus; species Cuniculus paca. Next base: position 30,544 of record RJWT010002648.1, on the reverse strand, counting down.
CAGAAAGAGGCAGTGCTCCGAAGCTCCTAGGTGATGAAGAAGTTCTGGAAATAGAAAATGCTGTGCATGTGGTGTAGTGTTGTAAATATTCCTTACATCACTGAATTGTGCAATAAAATGGTTAAAATGGTCAATTTTATATCATGTATTTTACAATGAAAAATTTGGGGTGGGGGGAATTGCCCCCAGGTAAGTGTAAGAGAGCACGGGAATGCCAGAGATATAGGAATCAACCCTGCATGATCCTCACATGCTGCCTTGCAGCTCTCTGTGAGGAAAGCGGGTCCTTGCCAGAAAGCTGCTGGGGAGAGCTGGGGTTGGAGGCATGGCCTGGGTTTGAGTCCTGACTCCCCCTTCCTGAATATTCTTGGATAAGTCATTTAGTTTTTCTGGGTTTCAGTTCCTCATCTGAACACTATCTGCTCCCAATATTTTATCATCTGTAAAGAGCAGATAACTCAATAAAAAAGGCTTCAAGCACAGTGATACAGGGCACATGAAAGGAGATCAATAATTTGTAGTGAGCTGTGCATGCTGGTGCATGTCTGTCACCTCAGTACTCGGGAGGCTGAGGCAGAAGAATCCCCATGAGTCCAAGGCCAGTCTGACCACATAGAAAGACCCTGTCTCAAGAACAAACAAAAACCAAAACACCAAAAAACTGTAGCAATTGGTGTTGTCCAGCGCACCCCTCTTTTGCTAGACATGTTCTTATCAAAGGGAGGAGTAACATGGAGAATACAAATCTCAACATCTGACTTCTCTCCCTTCCCCAGAGAACCGTGGTAGGCTTTGGCCTCCATGGCCCTCTGCCCAGCTGGAAGGCAGCTGAGAAGGGTGTGCACCCCCATCCCTCACATGACACAGACACTTCAACCCCAGTGGCTCAGCCGGGGCCCTACACCCACCCTCAGCCACCACTCATTCAGCCTGGAGGAGGAGTGCAAGTCCCGAGCTTTATCCAAAAGATGGGATGACTTTATATCACCATTGTCTTACTCCTTCTTTGCCTACAATCATGCTGGGCTTTACAATTCACATGACCAGGACTGGTCCAGCCTACTGCACTCTGGCTAGATTATTTGTGGTTGAATCCCACACATTCAGAGCTGGATGTGCTCAGCTAAAACCTGTGCCTACTTCTAATGGTCAGAGTGTAGAGCTCATAGGGCCCGAGTGACCTGCTCAAGGACATGCAGGGTAGTTAATCACAGAGTCAAGAACAGGAAATCTGTGCATTACTGGGTCTGGGGTATTTCGTCTCTGGTGAGTGAAATAAAGATTCATCGACCTGAGGTGGGCTCTTATTGGGATATTCCTGTCTTGCCTCAGATGTACAAATGGAACTGTAGGGTCCTGAAGGCGGGAAGCCCTCAGGTTCTCTGCAAAGAGAGGCTACAGGAACTGGGCATCGTGCACACCTGCAATCCCAGTACTCTAAAAAGCTGAGGCAGGAGGAGTGCCGGGGGGAGTTCAGTCTGGGAAACTTAGCAACTTAATGAGACACTGTCTCAAAACAAAACTTAAAAATGGGTCAGGGATGTCGCTCAGTACAAAGGCTCTGGTTCAATCCCCAGTACCACAAAAGGCAGGGGAAGAGGGCCACAGGCCAGTGATTTTTCCATTGAGGAATCCATCCTCTGGGAGAGGATAAATGGATAGTGTGAAGGAAAAGAAAAAAGAAGAAATAAAAGTACTATAAGTTTAGTTGGAAAACAGCGAAAAACATGTTGGGGTTTTAAATACAAACTGCAGAAAGAGAAGGTGCTCGAAGTCCTCTTGGCGGTGAGCAATGAGCAGAAGGCGAGAGACCCTGACAGCCGTCAAGGAGTAAGGGCTTAATGAAGTAATCTCATCTCTCAGCTCCCGGCCCAGCCCCTCTGTGAAGAAGGATGGGGCAGCCCGTGGTGGCTGCCTACACGTTCAGAAAGTGGCCACAGGCCCAAGGGGAGGCAGAGGGGTGCCCCGAAACCTGGCTCCAGCCTGCCTCGAGTGCTAAGCAATTGATATCGAGCAGCCCCAACACCACGATGGCGACCACCCCACTCTGCTCTCCAACTGCAGACTCAGGGTAATTTGTGAGCAGGCAGGTGTGGGAGGGTGTCCCAGGGGACCCCTGAAAACAGGACAAAGTGCAGAGCTTTCCCTTAAGGTGATCTCACTGAAACAGAGGCGGGGCAGGACACTAGGAAATCAGGAGGGGACAACGACACACCAAGAGTCAAGGGCAGCCTGTGTTTAAGAGCAAAAGTGTAATGCGCAAATGGAAACCTCAGCGTTCACAGGAGGGCAAGGTATCCGCCAGTGGAGAAGCGAGGTTCCTGGAGGAAGAAACACGACTTCAAATGTTACATAACCCACTGGCTGCAACACTGTGTTGCTGGGTTAGTACTATCTCTCTCTCTCTCTCTCTCTCTCTCTCTCTCTCTCTCTCTCTCTCTCTCTCGGGCATAAACCTGGGTCAGCTGGTTTTAAATTTTCTTTTTAAAATGTTTCTTTAGCTTGCCTTCTTTGCAGGTAAAATAATCTCTGCCTATCGAGGGCTCTTGCAGGGGAGGGAAAAGTTCAATTTTCCATGATTTAGAAGAGATTCTGCAGCAGGCTTCATCGGGCGGGCGCCCGTGGTCCTTACTTGACATTTCAGGGAGCAGCACCCCTGCCCCTCCTTGGGGGACAGCAAGGAAGGGAGGAGTGGGGCAGGGAAGAAGGGCATTGGGGACCAGCCTGCTAGCCCAGGCACCACTTCCATCTCCTTGTGAGGGGCTGATTGTGTCCCCCAAATTCTTCTGTTGAAGCCCCGACTCTCCTGTTCCTCAGAGTGTGACCGTATCTGGAGACAGGGTGTTTGAGGAAGTGAAGAAGTTAAAATGAGGCCATGAGGGTGGGCCCTAACCCAACCTGCCTGCTGTCCTCCTGAGAAAAGGAAATGAGGACCCTGCCATGGGAGGACCCTCTGCTCCGAGGCCAGGAGAGGAACCCGCAGAAACAATGTGTAGACACCTTGCTCTCAGATCCCGGTCACCAGAACTGTAAGGAAGCAACTTGCAGTGGTTTAAGCCTCCAGCATGGGCTGCAGACTCACAGACTTCCCCAGCCACACTGCTCCTCTCCCTGGTGACTTTTCCTCCTACCAACATCTGTCCTCTCCTTCCATACTTAATCCCTGTTTTTCTCACTTTCAGAGCCACTGTCTGGCTTTTGAAAAATATAAACAGAACATTTTTGTTGTTTCACGAAGTTCGGCTGCAAAATGTCAAGGAAGAAAAGGAAACAACTCCCAAACCCCCTTGTTCTTCACCGCCCTCCCCATGAGGACTCATCAGGATCAGTATGGGGTGGGACTCGAGCTGGGGAGGTGGAAACATGTTCTCTGACTGGCACTGGGCTTTTGCAGGACAATGCAGAAAGGCCTGCCATCTGGAAACGTAACCCTTCATAGTTCGGTGCTGTGCCTTCCGATTACAGACCCGATTTTTGCAAAAGGAGGCTGCCGGGTGGGGACTTTAAAGGCAACAGTTGTAGCCAGACATGGTGGCACATGCTGGAGCCCCAACACTCTGGGAGGCTGAGACATGAGATTGCATGTTTGAACCTAACCAACTTAGCAAGGCCTTGTCTCAAAATGAAAAATAAGGGCTTGGGTTATAGCTTAGTGTGAAGGCCCTAGGTTCAATCTCCAGTACCACTAGTAAAAAAAATAGTAGCACTTTTGAATTGTTTATCTAATAATCATCTTCAGGGTGATTTCTTTTCTTAGCTGAATCCATTCACTTCTGGTCCGGTAGAAAGAACTCCTTTACTTGTAAGACAGACCAAATAGAAATGCCCTCGTATCACTGAAAGGCAGACAGTTTTAAACGAAACAACGTGCTTTTATAAAAGGGGCAGAAAATAAGAGATTACCTGTAATTACCCAATAGTCTCTGGTTGTTTCTGATATATCAAGATTGGGATATTCCAGTGCTGAAAGGAACAAGAAACACATCAAATTACTCTTACAGGTTTGATATGTAAATATTATCATTAACTGGAACATAGAATTGACACACTGGTGAGCAGCTAAATCCTTCTTCAACATGCTCGGGAACTCTGAGATAAAGTCAAACAATCTTGCTGTTCAGAAAACTGAAATACTCAGTCAAAGGTCAACCCTCTGATGAAGGACTGTTGGGGTTTGTGGATTTCCGCTCTTTCAGGTTTTCCATCCAAACCCTCTTAAATAGAAAGAATCTCAACAAAACCCGTGCCTCCAACCTGTCTCAGCTGGAGCTTTGCCTTTAAAAATTATCCAACCAACACCAAAGTCATTAGAAATGATTAACTCAATGACAATGGATTTTTCCAATGTCAAGGGCTTCACTTAAGCAGCCAAACGCTTGTACCAGTGTGTCTCATTTGCTTTACAAGGACGGTGACCATGAGAGGTAACACACGTGAAGGACTTGGGATAGTGTCTGGCATAGAGTCAGTGCTCAATAAATCCAAGCTGTGGTTATCATCAGACTATCACAAGACGAAAAAACTGATAAATTCTGAACATGTTACCATGTGAGATAATGCCATTATTTATGACATCATCTTTTCCGTAAAACCCAGACTCATCTTTCCTTACTAGATGGAGGTCTCCAGCAACTTGCCAATAAATATTCAAAAAACTCCCAGTGGCTAGCATGTGCTAAGTACCCCATCCCTACATAGTGTCTCATTTTTTTATAGCATCCAAAACAACCGTAGAGGAAAATTATGAAACAATTTTGCTAATGTGTGCTTTAAAAAAAAAATCTTGCCCAGTGACTTTGTAAAATGTAAGATTGATTAAATTTAGGAATATAAACCTTTGCTTCCTTTGGCTACCAAGTAAGCATTTGGGAACAAAACGTAGGCTGCATTGTCTTGGAGGCCTATGCCCGCTGCATGGTAATGAGGATTATGTAACGGAAGCAGTAGGAGCGATGAGGAGGCCACAGACTACGCAGACTTCATCCAGTACAGTCATGACGCCGACTGCAAATGGGCTGCATTATGTTATCTATAGCCAGGGCAAGGCCAGAAGGTCTGGGAACATTGGCTGACGGCACGAGTGGCAGAAAAACCACAGCAGCTGAGATTGTCCTCAGGGAGAGATGCCCTCATGGGCAGCACCATGGGCCCAAAAGGCGGATTGCTAGGGTTCACACCCCAGGTCCCCTGTCCCATTGGTTATGGGAGAGTGGGTATCTTGTGAACCCTAAGTTTTCTCTTCTAAGTTTGCCCCCATCTTCTAGCACAGTTGTGAGGACTCAGGGAGATAAGAGACAGGAGAGGGATACGGTTAGCTCACAAGTGCTTTCTTCTGACATGCAATAGGTTTCTCATCGATTCAACCCCCAGCGAGCACATTTTTCACCTGTCATTTTATTGTGACAGGGGTGGCAGGTGGCCTGGGGCCAGAGGGTTTCGCTTCACCACATGGACGTACTCACGTTCGGCAATGGTGAGCGGCGGGTAGGTGAGGTAGAATCCCACCAGCTCGGCAGAGAGCTGGCTGAGGAGGCTGCTGGCCACGGTGCCATTGAGGAACGTGCTGTGGTTGCCCACGACGTACACCAAGGTGACGGCCTGGGAGGCGTTGGACGTGCTCACAATCTGAATCGACACAGGAGGAGAGGGGAGGGAGACATGCCAAGTAAGAGGAAGGCCTGTTGCACAGAGGCTGTGAGAGGCGAAGTCTAAGCAGAAGCTGAGGGTAGAAATGGAAGGGTGGCTGGGAGAAACAGCAAGGAAGAGACAAGAATAACAACAGTCATCATTTCCTGTTTGAGCACTGCGGGCCAAGCTCTGTGCTAAGTGCACAGCTCCTCGTTTAATCCTAGGTCATGTATTCGGCTATGACTCCCATTTACAGATGAGGAAACTGAGGCCCAGAGTGATGGAGGGATTTGTCCAAGGTCAGACAGCTCAAAAGTGACAGCTGGGATCGAACCAGGGCCATCTGGCCTCAGGTTCTTAACCACTGGTATCTCCCTGGGGGCTTATGCTGTCTCAAGGAACTTTTATGATTTTGAAAACAAAAAACAGAGCATAGGAACACTAAGTTAATGAGGGCTCAACCACTCAGAACACCGAGTCTAACTCTTAAGGAATTTTAAGGTTGAAAGAAGTAGCAATGCGCAGTGGACAGACTTGATCAGCCGCCTTATTATGGCAGGGAAAAGAACCAGATGATAAGCGGAATTCAGAAATACAAAATACGTTTTCTGGAGAAAAATTATATTGGCTTGTGGTCTGTTAATTCCATATACAACATGTTTTTAAAATCCTATGAAGTGACATGGTTTTCTTCACACATTTTGTCTAATTCCATTCTTTAGTTGCTGGAAAATGAGGTTTTCTGGGTCAGTGTATGGACAAAAATATCCCCCAGATGAGATCTGAAGAACACATGCTGGAGGAAGTCATTGCCTTGGTGAGATATTTTTGCAGTATTCTGCATTTTCCCTCTCCTGTATCCCAGATTCCCTTGTCACCAACCCTGCTTTATGTCCTGCAGGCAGACCCTAGGGGTCAGCCACCCCATGGGTCCTTTCCACTGGTTTCAGCTAAGGATGGTTCAGCAGACATAGAACTCGGGCAGGAGGGAGGTTAGGGGGTTGCAACCAGATCTCTCCCTGCACAGTTCACAAGAGGGTGCCTTACACTGGAACTCCCCTCAAATTACATTCCTTTGAGTGCGTCCTGTCTTTCCAGCGAAGGCTGACTGCCCCCTAGACTCGCCATCAAAATCTCATCCTCGCAACACCCCTCTCAAACCTGATTTGGAAGAAGGCTTTGGAGAGGAACTTCTTCACTCTGTTTCTCATTTTTTTTCCCACATGTGAACCCCGCTCTTCCAATTCTCTAACTCAGAGCCACAGTGACACGAATGATAAAGGGAATCAACCTTCCTACTCAATGCTTTCTCTCCTCTCTGGGAAGTATTGCTGAAATGCAGCTTAGTCACAGGGTTTCAGGGCTCTGTCCCAAGGCACCAAGAAGAAGGGCACTTGTTTCTGAATAATTCAAAAGACCTCACCATCCTACCACCTAAAAAAAATAACTAAATAGCAGCTTAAAAGATAACTGTTCAGGAAGATTGAAGACACGACTCTGTGGAACAGCACTTGCCTCGAACATGAAAGGCCCCATCTTCCATAGCCAACAATGCAAAGTAATAACTTTTCAAGCTTTATCTATTGTGAATGTTCTATTTTTTTTTTCAGTCGTCAACAAAACTAAATCTCTCTGGATCTCCAAGAAGCCTGTAAAGCTTGCAGTATGAATACCTTTGTAAATACCACATTTGGCCACATAAATGTTACTTTTTACTGTAGTAAAATACATGAAATAAAATTTACTATTTGAACCATTTTTAGGTGTACAGTTCAGTAGCATTAAGCACATTCACACTGTTATGCGGCCATCACCAACATTCATAATCAGAATTTTTCATTATCCCAAACCCTAACTGTATCCATTAGATACCTCCTACTGTCTCCCTTCTCCTAACCCCCAGCAACCACCACTCTACTTTCTAGATGATTCTTATGAATGAAGTCACTTTTTTTTCCAGTACTGATGACTGAACCCAGGGTCTCTGTACTGAGCTACATTCCTAGCCCTTTTAATTTTTTTTTTTGACTGGGTGTCTAAGTCCTCAAGTTGCCCAGGCTGGACTCAAACTTATGATCTCTTGCCTCAGGCCTCCCAGAGTGCTGGGCGTACAGGTGTGTACCAATAAGCCTGGCTGAAATCACTTATTAATTGCACAACTCATATGTTTTAAGAGCAAGTAGACAGTATTTGTCCTTTGGTGACTGGCTTTTTTCACTTAGCAAAATGTCCTCAAGATTTATTCATGTTGTAGCACGAGTCAGAATTGCCTTTCTTTTTAAAGGTTGCACAATATTCCACTATATGTCTGCATCGCATTTGTTTATCCATTCACACACTGACGGACCCTGGGGCTGCATTCACCTTCTGGCTATTGGAAACAATGCTGCTATGAGTAGGGGTATATAAATACCTGTTGGAGTTCTTGGTTTCAACTCTTTTTGATACATATTCAGAAACAGAATTGCTGCATCCTAAAGTAATTCTATGTCTAATTTTTTGAAGAACCATCATACTGCTTTCCACAGTGGCTGCACCATTTGACATTTCCCTAGCAGTGCACAAGCATTCTCATTTACACCCTCACCAACATTTTATTATTTCCTGGTTTTTGTTTTGTCTCATTTTTGAGAACAGCCATCATAATGAATTGAACTGGTATTATATTTTTTATTTATATTTCTTTAATGATTACTAGTGTAGACCAACTTTTCATGTCCTCATCGGTTATATATATTTTTGGAGAAATGTCCACTCAACTCCTTTGTCTACTTCTAATTATTATTTGTTTTTTAGTTCTTGACCTGTAAGAGTTCTTTATATGTTTTGGACATTAACCGCATATCAGATTCATGATTTATAAATATTTTTGCCCATTCAGTAGCTTTGACTGATTTCACTTTGCTGATAGTGTGTTTTGTTGGACAGAAGTTTTTAATTTTAATGAAGTCCAACTTACTTATTTTCCTCTTATTGCTTGTGCAATTCTTCCTGTCATAGCCGACGAATTGGCGAATCTAACACATGAAATTTTTTTTAGATTCTAAGAGTCCTATAGTATTAGTCCTTGATCTATTTGGAGCTAATTTTGGTAGATGATGTTAAGTAAGGGACCAGCTTCATTCTTTTGCATGTGGCCATCCAGTGTTCCCAATCTCCTTCTCCCATTGGGTGGCTTTGGCACGCTTACCACATGACCACATGAAAGAGGGTTTAATTTTGGGCTCTGTGTTCCGTTCCATTGGCCTGTATGTCCAGCTACATGTGGGCATTATGTTAATGGTCATAGCCTTGAATTCAGCTTTGAAATCAGAAAGTGCAAAACCATGATTGCTTTGGTTGAAGGTCTCTTGAGATTCCCTTTGAATTTTAAAATTAATTTCTGTATTTCTGCAAAAAAACAAAAAAATCACCGAGATTTTGATAGGGATAGCATTAAATTTACAGATTGCATTGGGTAGCACTGACACCTTAAGCATCTTAAGTTTCCCAATTCATGAACACAGGCTGTCTCTGCATTTACTTTTATCTTATTTAATATGCTCAGTTTTTTGTAGCTAAGAAAACTGATCATTCCTGGTAGCTATACCAGGTCCGCAGGCCTGAGATCAAGTTCACAGCACTGGGCCCTGAAAGCCATGCCCTATCCCCCAACAGAAGGAGCTCCTGCAGGGGACGCTTTCCCACTGCCCCTCTACTGTTGGGTGCCTGTAGCTTCTGAGTCCACCTCTTACTTCTTGTTCATTCAAGTCGTACTCACTTAGCTAACTAAACCTACCGGCATTTAGAGCCCAGAACTGTTGGTTTACATGTCCAACATCCATTCTCCTTTCTTCTATCACAACCTGTTTTCTCTGGGGAGTCACCTTTCCTCTCCTTTCTGTCCATGCACTTTGGATGGAGCTGCCCCACCCAAACTCCAGGAGGGGTCATCTGAGCCAGGCCTAGAGTTGAGTGGAACCTGTCATCTCTTTGACCACCATTACTGATCCACAAATGGACACTGTAGGTCCAATGAGAGCCAATCCCAGGATTCTGACAGAAATGACCCAAGAAAGGTACTTTGGTTCTGCAAAAGGATGAGGAAAACCTAGAAGTGCTGGGGCCACCCATTGGAGCTGAGGATGATCTGAGCTCAGAGCAAAGCAAGCTAAGAGATGAAGAGAAAACTTGCGGAAAATCACTGAAGTACCTGGATCCAGCTGTACCTAAAACACATAATATGTGAACCCTTCATCTGCAGAGCCAATCGCTTCCTTTTTTTGCCTAAGCCTTGTAAGCTTGGAATCTATTGCAACCAATGTAGTTCTGAGACAACTGTAACGCAGCCCCTAATGTCAAGGCCATGTCACTTTCTCAATGATTCTCTGAATGAATGAATGAATGAGTCATATGGTGGATTATGCATTCTTATCCCACAAAGGATTCAAAGTGCTTTACAAATAGACTTAAGAAAAATTGTATTATATATTTATATTTCTGTATTATATACAAATAAAAATGAAAAGTTATTGTAAAACCAGGCCCTATAAAAATACAGAAAACCAGGTGTTACAGTTTATGTCTAGATGTCCCCCCAAAGGCTCATGTGGTCATAGGACTTTTTTTCTTTCTTTCTTTCTTTCTTTCTTTCTTTCTTTCTTTCTTTCTTTCTTTCTTTCTTTCTTGGTCTTTTTGAGACAGGGTCTCATTATGCAGTTCAGGTTGGCCTTGGGCTCACTTTGTAGCCCAGGCTGGTCTCGAACTTGCAGTGATCCTCCTGCCTCAGCCTCCCAAGTGCTGGGGTTACAGGAGTGCGTCACCACACCCACTGGTCATAGGACTTTTTCAGAGGTGGCTGAATTTAGAGTGTATAATGCTGGGATTAAGGGTGTGTGATTAATAAGTTAGGCCACTGATTGGTTTGGCATAGTTCTGGCTAGGATTAAGGGTGTGAGTGCTACACTATCTCTAGGGCCAGTAACTTACATACAATATAAGGGACAGGGAGAATACTGTCTTTTTCTTGTTGCTTTGCTACTTTCTGGCCACCATGAACTGGTTCCCCCTTGTTGGTTTTGCTGTCTTCCACGGCCATGAACTATTGCCCCTCTCCCATGTGCCACCCTGCCTTGGAGTCTAGTGATTATGCACTGAACCCTCTACAAACTGTAAGCTAAATAAACCTTTTCCCCTTTAACTTTGGGTTTTGGGTATTTTGTCCCAGCAACAAAAAGAAAAGTAACTAGGACACCAGGGAAATGGTTAGCATGTAGTGACATATGTCTGATATAGGGGCCAAGAGGGTTGCTAAACCCAGGGAACAAATTCTGGACTTCTGTAAGCAAAGGCTAAAAACAAAATGGTGTTAATAAAATAATTCACCATTAATTTCAAGAGCTTTCAATATGTTCAAGAGCATCTAAAATCTATTTAGACAAGATGTTTAAATCACCTCTTGTAGTCTTTTCCAAGGAATGTTTGTTACTTGATTAATGAAATTTCCTCTAATGGTCCATAACTAGTACACAAAAAAAGACTTCTTAAGGCCAAGGGCAGCTTATTCCTCTTGGTGTCCCTCTCACTGCCTGATAAATAGCAGGCACTCAATAAGTCTGTGCTTCCTGAATACAATTAAAATAGGCTCTGTTGCCAAGATCAAACTAGGTTTGTGCACCTGTGAGGATCACAAATTCAGTCAGAAAAAAAAAAAAAGAATCCCACAAGAGAGCTGATTCACACCCCTTACATAAATTTTAAGTCTGTGACACATTTTTAGATCTTAGTCTAATAGGAAGCAAATCATGATGAGATACTTTCCTATACAAGCTGGGTGAGTCTAGGAAAGAGAGCTGCTTATTCAGATTAAATCGCATGCTTTCTACATCATACTGGCTTTGCCGATAATTCACTTATACTAAATGTCAATTTCAAAAGCACTGGATCTAATTGCAAAGGCTTTAGTTCAGTAGCCAAAACAGAGATCCTGAACAGGAGAGTTAATTAGAGAAATTTTGGGGGCTGGGTGAAAATGATTAAGAAGCATGTTTTCTTAGTGGGATGATTTCTACTAACTGACAAAGGCTGTTGGTGGTTTGTACACTGTTATCCAGGTGGCCGAACTCTATGGGAAACCAGAGGTTGGGGTTTCTCTGGGAAAGAACTCATGTGCTTGCCAAAATTTCTGGAAGGACCCCCCTTTCTGTGTTGTATTAACAAGAAGCTTAGAGCAGAAGAGGATAGACTTCGAGCTCAAGTCCTTGTCCCATTCTTTTCCAACCATGTGACCTTCTGAAAGTTGTATAAGCTCTCTGACAGTTGTTTCTGGATGAAAATGGGGGTAAAAATATCTCTGAAAGATGGTTTGAGTATTATGTAGCAAAATATTTGCAAAACAACGAACACAATTCTTGGCATCTAGTAAGCCCTCAATACAGCGTGCGTATGTGTGTGTGTGATTGTTGATGTGGATAACTGGAATTAGTCCAGTGCAAAATCTTGATGAGTTAGCTATTTAAAACTGATTCATTTATTCATTATCAGATATATGATGCATTTATTAGTAGATTCTAGTTCAGTTTTTAAAAACAATAAATGTTTTATAAAAGTCTGAGGAAGCATCGTATGAGAAAATAAGTAGGAAATTCCAAACCGTAGCAGTGACCCAGCATCCCTCCTGTCACAGCCCAGCCCCAGATAGCTTCACAGGTGCCATGACTTTGGTGCTATATCGCCTACCCAAAGCACAAAGTTACATTTACACATGGCAGCCTTGAAATAGGGGTGGGGGACCCCACATTATTTCTCACCAACACTGGCACTGTGGTGGCAGGTAAACCGCTCGTCCCAAAGCCCCCTCCTCCCTACCTGAACCTTCAGGTTGCTTCTGGTGTTGAGGACTTTTCTCTCCGCATCCTGAAATGCCTTCTGCAGCCTCTGCTCCATTGTCTGAGCAAACTTACAGGACTGTATGTTGTCTGATTGGCTCACAAACTGTAGCACTAGAATGATGAGAATCACACAGCATTTGTCAAAACTCTGCATCCTAGTTCTTTAGATTTAATAGCAGTTTTGGTATAAAGCAGCATGACTTTAGGTTAGAAAAATTAGGCAAATAAACAATCAGACCAGTTGAGGTTGGATTATAGGCTTGAAATTGACTCTTAACAGGATCAACATCAGAGAAAAATCAAAACCATGACCCAACCTGATATTTCCTCCAGCGTAGAGGATGTTGTGAGTTTATTCAATTAAAATATGCAGGCATCTGCTGAAAGACTGACAAATAATAACTTAAGAGAGATCAAGCCTTCTATCTTTTTGGAGGGGGAAAAATCAATTGACCTCCATTACTAAGTTGATTGCGTGTTTCCATCTCAATGATTTCTCCACTCTGTGGTTTACACACTCTGCAAATCAGAAATCACTAGGGAGACTAAAAGAAAGAAAGAGTCCAGGGCTTAAGCAAAGAGGTTTGGATTCAGTGATGTCTAGACCTCCTGCTCCAAACCATAGATTTTATGGATACTCAACTCTTATTAGCATCTTCTGGAAATACAGGGGGGAAATATATTACTAAGTGCTCATATGCATTACTTATATAAACTGGGAGGAAAAGCTCTGTGACAGAACAGTTCTAATATGTTCAGGGTTAGAAAAGTTTAGGCTGATGTGCAACGGACTCAGACATTTGATTAGTGGGGCTCTTCGAAGAAGATACACAAGGACTTAAAATGCGACAGAGCAGCTAACAATGGATTGGATAAGCAGGCATCCATGTGGTATTGCCCCTAACCCCACAATGCACAGGAATCCTTTCCTTCAGAGTTACTTGCCTGTTTTCAGCTGGAAGTAGCCTGCAGGCTGGGGCTTCCACGGAGAGGCAAGGACTGCCACAGACTGTAAGTTTGGGGTATGCTGCTTCAGATCTGCAGTGACATTGCTGACTCCATATACCCCCAGCATTTCCATCACAACAGCAGGCAAGTACACCAGCCTCCCTTTGGTAGCATAATAACCAACTGAGACGTTGTGAGAATGTTCCAGAATGTCCACCTACAAAACAAATGGACCCCAGAACGCATTGTTCAGTTCCACAATGCTTTGAAGTTCTTCTAAGTGTTTCTCAGAGCCACAACTGTTACTTAGTAAGACTGGAACAGGGTGCTCTCATTCAACAAACATTCTAACAATCCTCTCAAGCATTATGTAGATTGGTAGATTTCAAAGAATTGTAATACAACAAAATAAAATTGACTTCAAGTTTCCCTGGAATGAAATTAAATTTGTGTTTCTTGCATTCTTTAAGAGCCACAGTATAATCCTATGAGCAGTAATTATCACTAAAAAGCCAAAGAGGAGACAGCAGACAGGAGAGATTTCAGGTAAATGGGATGCTGGGAAAATAGCTTTATTATATGTCTCATCATTCATGAGAATTAAGAGGCAGAAATGATAAATTAAGTGGCACACCTTCAGGGAATGAATCAAGAAGTAAATCAAGTGAACTCCTCTGTCTGGCAGCAGAGGAGACCTATTCAGATTTGCCTCCGCCCTTTGTGTATGCATTGCTTCAAAGCCAAGGTGGGGATGAGCTGCAGACAGCTTTTCTGACAGTCAAACCCTAAGGGACACCGATGGCCTGGGCTCTTTCTGCCTCCATGGGAAGCTTTTTGTTGGGGAGGGTACCAGGGTTCGAACTCACGGCCTCACACTTGCCAGGAAGGTGCTTGTGCCACTGAGCTAAATCCCCAGTCCCACCATGGGAAGCTTTTGAGACTCCAGATTTATTTTACGTTGCTTTCTTGGTGCTGTAGGTCAATGGTTCTGTTTGTTGTTTTTCTTTTTACATATTAAATATAATGTTTATTATAGGACTAGCTTTTGTGAAAAACAGAGAAATGATAACAATTACCTCTAATATTACTACTACCACCATGACACAATTATAAAACAACTTCTAAGTATCTTACCTTTCAGTTATTTTTCCTTAATAATACATATTTCGTATATATGTATATGCACATTTCCAGACATATGTAAATATGTGCATATCTACTATATACACATACATATATTCATGTATGGTAGATACTGCTTCGTAACTTCTTTTTTGAATATTTATTTTTATTCTTTTATTGGTATGTGTTTGCAGTACATAATGATTACAACTATCATGGGGAGTTGGTACATGTACGTCACACACCTTAATTCTTTTTTTTTTCTTTCTTTCTTTTTTATACTCTCATTTTCCCCTCCCTCCCTGCTCCTTCTACTAAAACCTCTTTTTTTGCCATGCTAGGGATGGAAGTCAGGGCCTTGGACATGCTAGGCAAGTGCTGTATGATTGAGATACATTCTCAATCCTTCCTTTTTTAAAATTGTGGCAAAATACACACCCACGTACAATTTACCATCTTAATCACCTTCAGGGTTTGGTGGTATTAAAGAGATACATAACGGTACCACCCTCCATTAGCAGAACTCTTCATCTTGTAAAACTGAACCTCTCCCTCAAGGTGTGTTGGATACCTACTTCCCCCTCGCCCTTATTCTTGCATGTCTGTAAGGAGTGTCCTGTGGGGCTAGGAGTGGAGCTCAGGTGTAGAACACTTACCGAGCATGCGCAAGGCTCTGGGTACCATGCCAGCACCAAAAAAACCAAAGTCATGGGGGTTTTCCAAGGAAACCAATACCATTGATTTTGCAACAGGACAGGTGTGTGGTGGTCCCTGCACAGAGCATCCTCTATTGTTTTTTTTTCCCCCAGAGATGATGGAACCAGAGAAACTTCACAGTAGACTATGGACACAGCCCAAAACAATATCATCTCAACCAGTGAAAAAGTTGCTTCCTTTCCAGCCCTTGTAATTACCTCAAAGAACAAACCTTGGTTCAGGTACTCTTACCACCTGTCTAATCCTAGCTACTGCTGTTTTTCTTCCTCTTCCTCCTCCTCCTCTTCCTCTGCCTCCTCCTCCTTCTTTAACAAACAGAGGGACACCAGGAAACAGCATCTCACTTGAATTTAACCAGCTATTGGTTTCCATTATTCTCATTTTTACCACCACCTTTTATTTATGGCCCATGATTTTGGTTTCTATTTGCTGTCGTCATATCCAATATTCCTTCAAAAGAAATGTGTTTAAAATTTACAAAGCAAGGCAACTTAGGGAAAAGAAAAGTGCTAATTGGGATAGTGGTCTGTGCAGAAAAGACCAGGGCTGTAAGGTAGTTGGAGAATGAAGCTGAGTGAAAATTGCATGAGGCAACTAAACGGGAACATTCACATTTTCAACGACCAAGTCAAGTTTCTGGTGTAGGAACCACAGAAGCTTCATACGGAGTACACTTCCTTTTATTCTTTTTCTTCCTTTCCTTTTCTTCTTTTAGAATTGTGAGAGACTGACAGTGACCAAAAAAGGGCGTATGCACCAAATCTCATTTCTAGTCCTCGGTGTGATAGACGGGGGAGGGGGAGTTCTAAACCAAATGCAGCTGGTGAACAGAATATCAAAGGAAGCCAGAACAATATTTTTAAGTGGTGCAAAAGGGAGTCCGTAACTGCCAGTTGTGTTTCCTGCTTTAACACTTGGAATCAAACCGAGAGAGTATAAAACAAAGCCTCCATCACTTGGATATGCCATCAAAACCAGCCAGCAGTTGTTAACAGCACTTGGCATGAAAGAATTTAGAGGAAAAAAGAATGTTTACTTCCTAGTCTACAGCTGGCAATTTAAGCAAAGCTGGACTCAATTTACAAGTCAGAATAATTTTTAAATGTCCAGAAATAAATCCTGATTTACAATGGTGTAGAAGATAAAGGAAAAAGTAAGGGATGGTGGCTAGAGAATTAGAAGGACAACATTAAATACCCTCCCCCAAGTGATGTGATAATGGGATGGTTTAAAACAGTATACCCAGGCTTTAAAAAAAAAAAAGAAAAGAAAAAAGATACATGGCAAGTAGTCTCAATTTTCATTTGAAAATATGACCTTTTTCTCCAACCACAACATCCTGGCTGTTTATCAGAATGAAGAAAGATTTGACTTCTGCTATGGCACTTAGGAAGGAAGAAAAGCATCTAAACACACTCGGGACCCCGGATGGATTGTGATCAAGTAAGGAGCTTACGTGAGCCGTCACATCGGTTTGGTGGAATGCCTTCCGAAGGGCCTGCGTGAGCCCTCTGGCTACACTGAACTTCAAGGATTCACTGCTCTGCATTCTCCTTTGGGTCAGAAAGAGGACTGTGGGGTGAAACAGAAGCAGAGCAATCAGAGCGACTTGCAAACCTCATCATGCACAAGCCCTCTCTCCTCCCAGCCACCATATCCTGCAAATTCTGCTCAAAGCTGATAAGCAAAGGCCAGCTGATGAGAGGATGACCATGGAGGGTGGTTCTGTTGGTCCTGCTAAAGTCCTTAGGAAAGAGGGCTGAGCCATGCGTGTGGCCCTCACGGACCAAGAGCTGGTCATTTTTGACCCACAAGGCATGTGACCTTGAAAACCAAGCTCTGCAGTGCCTGTTCCAGGTAGGTCTGCATGCAGTGAAATTCCTGACACCATCTGTTATGGTTTAGATCTAAAATGCACCCAGCCCCAGATTCTTATGTGTGTGGAAGGTGACTGGACGGTGGAGGTGCTGTACTGATCAGTGGACTCATCCACAGAGGAGTTTAGTAGCTGAATGTGCTGTTGGGAAGAGGGGCCTGGGGGGAAGTGGGTCACTCGGGGTGTGACCTGGAAGGGTGTACTCTTGTCCCCAGCTCCTCTCTTCATGCTCTGCTTCCTGACTGCCATGGGCTGAGCACCTTTTTCTCTATCATACCGCTCTGCCATCCTGTTTCTGCCTTGGAGACTGAACTCCTAAGCCAAAATAAACCTCTCCTCCTTTAAGTCGCCGGGGTTGAATATTTTGTCCCAGCGATGGGTAAGTGACTAAGTAAGACACCGTCCACTGACAGCCTACCTAGGTGCAGGTCCTGAGCATAGCGCTGCAGCCCAAACCAGCCCTAAGTCTGGGAGGGGCAGCCCCACCTCACAGGCAGGCATCTGTGATCAAAGGTGACGGGTGCTGCTGGAAGGGAAGCCCAGAACGCTAGCAGAACTTCTCAGAAGAGTATCCAGCCCTGAGCTGGGCAAGAGGCTGGGATTAGGGAAGTGATTCTCCATGGGAACCAATGCTTTGGCTGAGTCCAGGTGTGAGCTAGGCAAAGGAAGAGAATGCCTCCACCCTCCACCTCCCAGCAGAGGGAAGATCACGTGCAAAGGTGCCGGGGAGGGAAGTGGAATATGTCGGTGAACTGGGTTAGGCTTGGTCCTGAGGGCAGCGGGCAGTGAAGGGTTTTAAGCAAACCGGTACATTTGAGGTACCCTTGACTGTGGACTGGAGAACAGAGTAGAGAGTGTGGAGATCTGATGGCAGAGAAATAAACCTGGCTGCTGCTGCAGAAACGTAGGTGAGCAGGGGTAACAGTGGCCCCTCAGGAAGCGGCAGTGTGAACTAGGACAGAGAGGAGTATCCGGGAGGGAGAAGCAGAAGGAGCTTCTGAGTGGTTGGATGTAGCTAGGGTTGGGAGGAGGTGAAGAGAAGAGCGGGGAGAGATTTCTGCACAGGAGAGGCTGGGGAGCTGGGCTGTCTGCCCCTCGAGGAGGTGTGGATCTAGAAGGAGACAGGAGAGGGAGTGGAAAGCCAGATGGTATAATTTCTTGAGAAACAGAAAGAGAGACTGTATTTTCTGCTCTGCCTAGTTTCACAATTTCCCATTTTAGACAAGGATATGTCTCAAGATATAATTTCATCTCATTCTTTGTGGGGTGAGGAGGAAGGCGGGATGAGAGCATTCAACACTGGCACTCTCTTTCAAATAATTTGCCTAATGCTTTTTATAGCAGACACTACCGCACTATTAAAAGTTCCCTGTGCATTCTAGGCCTGCTTTGCTGCCACTAGGGATTGGGGCTAAAATGATAGGATCCTGCTTTGCTCATGGTTCTAATGCTGCCTGCCCATATTTTCTTTTAAGAAAGTGTCCTTTTTAACATCAAAAGAAATCTGGGGCTCCCATCTTGTGTACCATAGCTGTCCTTTTAGTGTCTGCTGATTAGGAAGACACATGACAAAAAGCCTGTCTGAATCCTACAGCACATTCCATGATTTTGTATTACGTGAATCACATTATTTATTCATCAGCAACATCACTGATTCATTCTACAGACAGAACGTGGTGTGCACTGGCATTCTCAAACCACCCAGTAGAAGAACCATGATTCCTCACGGTCCTTTGACGTCAGGACGGAACCTAGGACTAGAATCTATGTCACCTAATGCTGTTCCTCTCCTCCAACACTTAATAAAGACCAAGGTTTCTCAGCCTTGGCAGACTGGATTATTTGGGGCTCAATGATTCTTTGTTTTTGAGGGCTGGCCCACGCATCTGCAAATATTTAGCAGTATCCCACTAAATTCCAGTGTCACCCCTTTACCCACGTGTGATAACCAAGTGTCTCCCAACACGGTCAAGTATCTCCTGAGGGTGGAGGGCAAGACCATCCCTGGCTTGAGAACCCGACCTAAAAGAGAAATAGTTCGACTACATCTCTGAGACCAGATTTGCTGCTTTCAAGTCAGATCAGAAGGACAGTGGCCTCTCACCTGTCTTCACCAGGAGCTTACTGGACATCTGACACTCCAGGTTGGATGCCACTTTACCGGTTGTGACCACTGCAGTCGACGCAGCAGGGAGAACAGCATCGGTGTTTTCTGCCTGCAGAGGTGGCAAGTGGGTGGCCCTCCCGGACACTGTGATGGATGTCAGTGCTGCTGTGATCGTCAGTGGGCGAGGGGTGGATGCTCTGGGCATCTGTGGCTTGGTGGGGTTTGGGAGGCTGGTGTGCATGGCTTGTGGTTTCCTGGGGAGGTGTGTCGTGGACAACAGGCCAGAGGTAGTGCCTGCGTTCCCTTGCATGGCTGCATGTGTGCTCATGGTGTGTGCTGTTCTGGCAAACATGTAGGTTGGTGTGAATGGGAAAGCGGTGTGGATGGTCCCTGAAGTCGCCTTTGGGTCAGATGCTGTCTTGTTGGTGACATTTCTAGCTAAAGCAGTGGTCAAACTGCTCTTGGCTAAGCCACTGCTGCTGGTGCCCTTAGCAACCAGGGATGCAGACAGGGCCGGTGGACTTGATTTCCTCAGCAGCAACGTGGCAGCAGTTGCTGCAGTCGGTTCTATCTTGGATGACACTGAGAAGTCCACTGCAAAGAGAGAAAAGGTAAAACTTGTCATTGGCCCAGAAGGCACACATCACTTGTCCTGGTGATGAATGGACGTAATGTGGGTGTGTTAGCCTGAAAAACCTCTGCACTCTGGGCTTGCAATAGGAGCTCTTGGGCCATACAACTTTAGGCTCATTAAATCAATTAACCATAATGAGAATGCCACTTATAGCAAAGCTGTGGTTGGTAATAAGGACACAAATTCTGAATACTTTCAAAAAATGAAGCGGGCAGAGGATCAATGCCATGCCTATTTGGGGCTGCTAACTCACTCCTGAAAGTTGGATATCTGTGTTGAGCTTGAAGATGCTCTGGCCATGAAAGCAGTCATACCTGTTTTTTGGGTACCAGGAAACAAACTATCTGCATTAGTGGCTGCACCTGTCCATTTCTTGGGGCGCTGAGAAGCTCGCAGCACTCTGGAGGGGGTCCTGGGAAAGGCACTGGTGGATATAGGAGGAGATTCAGCAGCTGAGTGATATCCCAGGATGCTCTTGAATGGTATGGAAGCATTTATCCCATGTGATAGATAGATGTCACTGGAAATTTGGGGACCTGGATCTGTTCCATCTGAAAGCATTTCTTGCAAGCTAGCCATAGAAGACAGCCTGAGCCAGGTTAGCCAAAGAGGGTGGGTTGGCTGAGTGGGCACCCGCAAATGGGGATGTGACATAGAACGGTGACTTGTGGATGGGTAATAGTCAACCTTCTCTGTTTGGAAAATTCCAGAATAGCTGTTATGGCTTGTGGGCCAGAGGTCTGTATGATTCCCAACCACAGTTACATCTGACTGTCGTACAGGCCGGTGGGTGCCTGGGCCTAGGACAAGATCCTGTATGTTAAAACCTTCTGCAGCCACTGACTGCCCAACAGTATCTTTGAAATCCTGAGATTTTATTGCACTTGCAGCTGAAGTTAAACCACTGGGAAGAGGAGTCGAAGCTGAATAAATTTCCCAACTTGTGGAGTTAATTGTGTGGCCATTTAAATCGTAATTTGTTTGGTGCTGCAAGCCAGATACTGTCGATTGTGTGGAAAGGGGTCCAGTTTTGACTAAAAGAGAACTCCGGAAAACATCTGTGGTTGTTGGCTTGCTCATGTCTCCCATTGTTGAGAAATCAGAGACATCAGAGGAGGAGGGAAATGCTGTCACCTGTTTGGAAGCTGAAGCTGGCAACTCAGAGTGGCCCACAGTAGTTGTGAAACTCTCTGGTTTGGTGCTGGAGAAGCCAGGAGATGGGGAAACCAGCTGGGAGGTTTGAATGGCAGGCATGGCAGGCATGGAAGGCGGTGGTGATCCTGATAAAAGGAAGTTTGTTCCTGGTGTGGTAATGATGGGAGATGAAATAGGACCAGTGCTAAAATCAGAAGTGAATCCATTTACAGTGTGAAGACTTGAAACTTCTTTACTTGGAAAGGCCTGGAGAGGAACTGTCACATTTGCCTTTTCATTTTTCTTGAAAACAGCTGTTCCGCTATGCTCCTTCGGCAGGGGAAAGATCTTCTTGGTGGAAAGATGAAATCTGCTCAAGGGAAGAAGGTGTGTGGCTGCAGGAAAAGGGTGCACATCTTTATTTTCTCTTTGAGGAAAGAGGGGCGTTTCTGGCACAGGGAATGGAGAGGCATGATTCTCTGTGGGCTGGAGGTCAGAGGAGGGAAGGTCAGCTGCCCTGTTCAGTGGTGATGTGGGGACCGTCCCAGAAGGGATGGCTCGCCCTTGACCTGGTGCAGTGAAAGGCAGAAGAGGAGGCACCCAAGAGGAAGATGTGTGTTCTGCTGAAACCACAGGCCCTCTGGAATTCTCTGGAGCTGCTGACAAATGCGGTGGGTTAGCAGAGTCATTTGCAGGAGGAGTAGGGCCTAGCTTTCTGCTGGTCATTTCTACAGCCACTGATCGTGCAGTCTGGACAAGCGAAGGCACCGCCTCTGCTGCGATCTTAAAAGTCACCAAGGGCACCCCACTGCGCATTTGTTTAGCCCCTGCCCTGTGCACTGGTTGGGTGGATGCAGGACTTGAAGCCACTTCAAGTGTGGGCCATGAGGGGGTTCCACCTGGAGGTCGAAGAAGACTTCCAGGTGCTAGGGGAGGGGGAGACAGCTGGGCCAGTTCTGCCATGGAGCTCGAAACCCCAGGTGTGGGTGAGCCTGCTGACTGGGGACCCTTGGTTGGGGATAACTCAGAGTGCTGCTTTGCCGAGGATCCTGAAAAACCTAGATGAGGGACAGTTGTGAAATCCTGGGTATTTCTGGATGGAGTATGGTACATTTCATCAGAAAATGAGCTTAGGGCATTGACTACATTCTGACCTGAAGAGACGACAGCTGGAGCTATAGGTGGGAGAAAAGGCACTTTGGTGGGCTGCTCTGCTGGCTTCGAGAAGGTGATGGGATGAGGTGAGTGAAAAGCCAATGAAGAGGATGGAGGTGAAAGGAGGAGAGGGACACTGTCTGACCACAGAGGATGCTTTGGAAGTGAGGAGGTCCCTACTGGTGGCTGAGATGGGGGCATGGAACTCAAGGTCACCAATGGGGCTGCGGACAATGGGGAAAGCATGCTGGCAAGAGGCAAACCTGACTCATCCGCTGCTTCTCTTTCCCCTTGAGGCCTTGGTTGGACCAGGGACTTGGTGGAGTCCTTGGATGGTTCCAGAGAGGCACTGTGTTCACTTCCTTGGTCAAGGGAAGAAGAGAAGTCCTCCTGAGCCCTGGTCTTGCGATGCACCTTGGGAGGAGGTGTCCGGGCCAACTGCAACAAGCTTGTGTTGTCAAGAGACTGTCCCAGCACACTCTTGATTCTGTCTGCTGCCGACAAAGACTTGACTTCCGAGAAAGGCCATGTTGGTGAAATTGGTAACAACTTCCGGTGAGGAAATGACTCTGGGGTGGGGGTGGCTCGCAGCTGTAAATTGTCTGTTCCTGTGAAACAAAGTATTACAGTGAGGCAGGGAGTCAGGCAGTGGCTGTGATGAGCGAGTGCTGAAACTGATAGGTGGGCAAGATAGATGCTGCTGCCTAAGCCATGGGGGGCTCTGCCCATCCAGAAGGCTCCCCAACAATTCAAACAACAAATTAAACAATTACAAAGTGCAAGTGTTGCCATGAACCCACAGGGCAGGGTTGGTGACAAGTAGGCTCTGATGAGATGTGCTTAAGCAAAAATGTGAAAGACACTCATTTCTTTTCTTTTCTTTTTTTACAGTAATTGGACTACCTATGAGGCTTGAACTATAAAACTCATATCCTAGAAAACCCAACACAAACGTGGCTACCGACCTGCCACGACCAATGCCACCAAAATAAACCTCATCCAAAAACCCAAAATGCATGACACTGAAGAAGGACTCTGCATCTGAGTATGAATGAGTTGTTTTTTTTTTTTTTAGGTTCCCATGGTGTCTCCAGAAAAATACTGAGGTTGCCTATGTTTGGAAAGATGGCTCCAGTAAGACTTATTTTTCTTCTTAGATTCCTGATGCTATCATTCATACCGTGTCAAGAAGCAAAGATTTCTTTTGACTTAGGCGAATTCAGAAACAAAAATGACTCGCATCCAGAAACTAACCCAGGAGACGCCTCTCATAAGGCTTGGTGTCACTACGAGCACCTGCAGAGACCAGAAGTGTCAGCGCTAATGTGTGAAACCAGGGAAGGGAGGCGGGGAGGCAGGCGCAGAGCTCCCAGGGAAAGAGAGGAAGGAAATCCTAAGGAAGCTGGAAATCTCACACCTCCTGCTGGATGTTTTTTTTTTAGGGTTGCTGGTGCAGAGGTGCTACTAAGGTCCTTACCTGATACTTGAAATACTAAGTGTCCTTAACTAATACTTTAAATTAAAATAAAAAGGAAGGAAAGATACTTCTAACACTCTCTACCTTAACTAGCTGAAAACATTACAATGACCTGATAGAAACAGTAAGCCAAGCCGTGAAGCCAGAAGCTCTGAGTACGCGTGTAATCTCAGCCACACAGAGCTCTGCAAGGCCGCGCACTAGTGTCACATGCAGGGAGGTGAGGAGCACACTTAACTGTCTCAGCAGACTGCTGTGAGGAGCTAATGAAACTATAGAGAAGGCTGAAGAGCACTAGATGAACAAGCTGCTGCCCTTACGAGCTCTGAGCGCCTGTGTTCGTTTAATGAAAGAGGACACTGTGGTCCAGAGAGGGGACGCCCTTTGCCAGAAGCCACATAACCGATCAGGGACAGAAGATCCGGATGCAAAGGCTTCCTCCCTTCTAGCGCCAGCCTTCCTCTCCTTGATGCTTTTCCCCAGCCAGTTCCTACTCTTTATGGCACCCCCACTGTATTCTGCCAGCGATGACAACACAAACCACTAAAGCTATAGTATTACAATCCTGGAGCTTTCCAAATCAGCGACGTTCTCTACAGTCAAAATAGTTTTCTGAAATAGGCTTCAGTTTCCTTTTTTTTTTAAGACTCGGAAAAGTAAGAGTGAAAGATGTCTTTCACTCTGAATTCAGGAACACATGAAAAAATTTCCTTTCTGATTTGTTTTGTTTTGTTTTGTTTAGGTCTTTTTTGAGACAGGGTTTCACTATGCAGTTTAGGCTGTCCTTGAACTCACTTTGAAGCCCAGGCTAGTCTCGAACTCATATTCATCTTCCTGCCTCAGCCTCCTGTCTGATTTGTGGTTTTCTTGTTTTTAAGATTCTCTACTCTTGGGGTTTACAGACACCCAAGAAATTTGCCTTCAGTTATTTTTGGAACAGATCAGGGTGTAACCCATATTACACCCATCCCCAACAGGATTGTTGATTCCATTTTGTAAGCAAGACAACTCCTTCTGGAAAAGCCATTCTTATCAGCCCCACTCAGCCTGATTCGCTCCCTATAACCAGATCAAAATCAATAGGGCTCCAATCTGAAGTCCCAAAGCTCTCACTGGATTCTGCTAGCCATCTGACATAGAAATCAAGTGACAAGATGTACATATCTCCAGGACACCAAAGGGTGCATTGTATAGTATTGCATTAAAATACCTGCCCTTTTAAAAACTGCTTTGGGTTTTCAATGGAAGTTGTGCTTCTGTGTTACCCTGTGCAGTCAAAGGAGGCACTTACCCAGTCAGGTGCAATTTCACATGGATTGTGAATGTCGCTTTCATGCCCAATCCTTCCTACTCCTGTTGTTTATCTCCTAGACGGCCTCAGCTTCATACTCTGCATGCAATCATGTCTTCTTCCATATGTGAGTGAATATACCATTCACATAAAGTAGTTTTGTGTTTTGGTATTTTCAAAACACACTTTAAAATCCATTTTTATTACTTGAATGTTTGGTGAAATCTATGTAGGATTTCTTCTTTTGTACTTTCATTGAAATAGTTTCCACCCTGGGTGCAACTCAGGGATCCAAAACAAATCTATCTTGTTTCAAATAAATAGGCTTGTAACTTAAAGGGGATGTATAGGGCAAACAGCTTGTGCTTTTAGCAAAATGTCTCACAAACTCTTTCCTGCAAAAATCTTACAAAAGGATACCAGGTGTTGGATGGTAATATGAGGGAGATCTGTAATGAACAGTTTTGCCACAACCAAAGGAGACTGACGAAAAACACACTGAAGTCGTCGGTGGATTCCATTTTACTGGACCTTGGTCCCCGCCCCCCTCCACAGCCCAGTGTTTTCACTATTTCAGAAGCCTCGTGAAGACAGGTTTCTAGCAACAGCTTTGAGAAGCATTGTATTTATTCCATGAGATGGTCATTAATCCATGCACCATACATTTCAGTCTCTGAGCACAAGAAGCTGTGAAACTTCACAACTGAACTCGGACACCTCTGTGGTTGGCTGGAGCCAGTGAGTTGTGAACAGAAATGATAAGTGTTGCTTTAGAGCTGGGGCATTTAAATTAGGGCTGGACCACAGATTAGGATTAAATATAAAGGCTTTTCCTTAGTCCAAAAATTCCTCCAGACAGGAATAAGAGGTGGAGCTTCCCTGTGAGAACAGCTTACGTTCCCTGTAGCTCATTATGAACTAGCAGAGGAATATAGGCTAGCATGGAAATGACACAAAGTTGGGATACTTAAAATATTTTTCACACTTAAACTAGAAAAGTATTTCATCAGAAAATAGTACACAGCATATATGGTATAAACAACAAATAATGAAATGAAAACTCATTTGGCTTTTATTCAGCTTAAAATTAGAGCTGGTATCCCTACAGCTCTTTTTCTGACCTCCCTTTGGTGTTCTCTCTCTCTCTCTCTCTGTCTTTCTGTCTCTCTCTCTCTTCTCCTGAGAGAATCACTATTGCAGGTTGAATTTTTTAAAATTAGTTGATTTTCAAGAGGGTCAAGTTAAGTATTTCATGGTTTTCTCTCGTATGAGAAACCTAACATAAAAATGAACAAATAAATGAAAAATGATAGGAAACAAGAAAGCAGACTTTGGAAATGGAGAAAGAAATCAGGGGCAGGAGGAGGTAAGGGAAAGGGAGGTAAAGGGATGAAAAATGATCAAGTTATATTACAGGCATGTACAACCCCCCATCAAACATATCTATTATGTATTTCCAATATACACTAATGAGAAAAAGGGGAAAAAAAGAGATTGAATCCATCATTCTCTGCACTGCTCACAGCTGAAGTGAATTCTGAGCATGGTATCTTAGGACAGACATTAAGAAATCAATACGTCCTATGGAAGTTGAGAGTAGACTGGTGGTTACTAAAAAGCCAAGGTCAATAAGGGGAGGGATGGGAAAAGGCTGATCAATGGTACTGAGTTATAGTTAGATAGGAGTAACAAGTCCCTCAGTGCCATGGCACAGTAGAGAGACTAGAGAATAACAATAACATACTACATGTTTCAGAAAGCTAGAAAAAGGGATTTGGAAATTTTTCACCATACAGAAAATGATAAATGTTTAAAGAAACAGATATGTTCACCCAGATTTGAGCATCACACAATGTATACATGTTTCAAAACATTATGAGTTACTCCATTAGTATGTGCAATTTTTAGTATCATTTAAAAAATAAAAAGAAGAAATTAATACATGCTAGTCTATGATGCTGATAGAGATGCTTTACACATTATGAAAAGGGAAACAACTTATAAAGAGAGGACCACCTGGTCTACACTGGAGTGAAATCTCTGGTGGTATTCAGAGTTCCATGACTGACCTGGTGAAGCATGCCGAAGTATCAGTTTTATTGAAATAAGTAGAAAAAACTACTTACGGTAAGTGCTCAACTTGCAAACATTCGAGATGCAGACTTTCACAGACACAAATGGACCTCACGTTACCCAGATGTGGAATAATCACGGAAGTGGCTCACACGTCTGGGGGACACTGTCACAGTCATGCGGCTGGGCATTTACTGTACAGTGCGACAGTGCGACAGTGCACAGTAGTGCAGAGCTCAGTGAGAGCCCAGGATGTCCAGATGCAAGAGGAAAGGCAGTGGTGATGTGGAGTTTGGTATTTTATGTTTCACATTGTATATCTGTGTCAAAGGTGTGTAAGACTCACTTTGTAGGACTTAAAAATGAATCCAACCTATGAACGTTCTCCCGAAACGAACTGGTCTGTAAGTCAGAGACTTACTGCATTCATAAAGATAAAACATGCTGTCTTGAGTACATTATAAAATCCACAGGACTGTTTTAAGGAAAAACTAGAGCCTTCGAAGACATGGTGACAAATGTTTGTGTCTGACAGTGACCTGAGCACTGGGTTTACCATTCTCTGCTGTGACGGGTATTATGTCAGTAAAAATGTTTAAAAAGACTGATTAATGGGGAGGTGTAGAAAGGGGTTTGAATATATTATTTAGCAACAGAACCAGAGTGTGGGAAGAAGTTACAAAGAGAAAGACTGTACCTCAACAATGAAAGAGAAACATCTCTAATTAATACAACTATGGAACGCAGAATGAGCCAGTTTAAAGTCAGGAATTTCTCCCACTACTGTTATGGCAAAACAGAGTGAACATGGGAAGAAGCCTCACCCATGTGGCTCTTGAGGTTCTTGGGGTGAAGGACTGTGAGAGGATGAGAAATAAAGAAGAGACAAAGCTGGGGTCAGGTGGAGCCCTTATCCTCCTGATGGGAGGAAACGAACTGCTCAACCAGGTAGCATGTTTATTTATACCCTCCAAAGAAGAAGGTTAATTTCAACCCCACTGTCTAGCAACTTGTTTGCCTGGCTGGCCTGGGCTCCCTGCCTTCTTGGTGCTGGAACAGCTTGTTTACATGGCTTATTTTGGGCTCTCTGTGTTTTCAGGGCTGGTCTTGCTTTAGCCCCACACATATAATCAATCTCCAGCTTCTACGGCTCCCTACAGGAAGAAATGGCACCAAGGAGGTTTAGGAGGCAGTTTATTGTATCAGTGGGCTTGACTACAATCTTTTCCACCCAGCAGTCTTTTATAGGGAGAGCAAGAGCGAGGTATAAAAGTAGATTTGGTGCATTATGATTGGAGAGTTGGGTGACATCATGGGTTGCCGAGGGTATTTAAACATCTCAAGTCACATTGCAAGGCCATCAGTTAAACAAGCATGAGTTACGCAAAGGAGAGAATGTTCTGTTATCAGGTTTGTTTAGACACGGACACGTCCGCCTGATCTAGGTGAGAATCCTTGGTAGGCTTTTTTGGCAGGCATTTATTTAAAGTTTCCCTTTCACTACCAGAACTACTTAAAGGTATATACTGTAGATCGATTCATCCCCACCTTCCCTTTTTTCCTTCTTTTCATCCCTCCATTTCTTCTGTTCATGCACAAATGTCTATTTAGGCCAGATACTAGACTAAGCAATATCTTAAGGAAATAATATACTCTGGCATCACGGAACTCGCAGTTCTATGTTAAATATGAATATAAAGAAAACACTTCAACAATGTAAAAATGATAAATGTTACAGATGAAAGATGCAGAGTCCTTAAAAGCACAATAGGAAAACGTGACCTGATCAAGGAAGTGAGAAAGCACATCATGAAAGAGCCATCGAGATCCAAAGGATGAGTAGAAGCTAACCAAGGAAAGAAAACGAGGGAAAGCCAAACGTGGCCAAAAGCAGTATAATGAGCACGAGGAAGTGAAAGAAGATAACCATAGCTCAGTCAGGAAGAGCAAGGGTGGGAACAACATGAGATGAGGCTGTAGAGGGAGGCTTTGGTTAGACCACTGGAGCACTGTACACTTTAGTTGGATGGGGAAGACAGGTGAGTACTGTTCAGGAAGAAATTTGTATTTTGGAAGAATCACTGTGGCCGTAGAGTGAAGAATGGACTGGAAAGGGGAAAGAAGAGATGACAGCAGACAGGAACGCCTGTAGTGGTCCAGGCACGTGATGACAAAAAGGTTGTAAAGAAGAGTTGTGCCATGGATGGGAGATGGAAATAGATTGTCTTTTTATAGTTCCTTTCAATATTCAGATTCTATTCTTGTACTAAATGTTGGATTTTATACAGGTAGCAATTTTATTTTATTTGTTTTTCTTTTTTCACAGTCGCAGATCTTCTCTTATGCCTTGCACAGAGAGAAGTGGACTATGTCCCCTCTCTTTGAATCTGACTGGGTTCGAGTTTGTTGCACCCATAAGAACTTAACAGGAGTGATGCCATGTAAATTCTGAGGCTGCATCATAAAAGGTCATGCAGGTTTAGCTGGATCCCTTATCCTGCTCCCTCCCTTTCTCTCCTGGAACAGGACACCGCTCTGAGCAGCCCATTCCCCAATGCCAGGCATCATGTGAATGGAGAAGCCTCCTGATCATTCTACCTCCAACCATTTGAATGACCCCAGCTGTCTGAGTCTTCCCAGCTAAGGTCCCGAGGTCTGCAGCAGAGACAAGTCATCTCCACTGGGCTTTGCCTGAAGTCCCCAAACCATGAGCCTAATAAGATGGCTGTTGTTTTCAACACTGAATGAGTGGTCTGCTGTGCAGCAAAAACAACTGAGGTTGTCTATATGGGATTGTGTCCCTCACTGAGGGAAGTGACTCTCTATGGCATCAGTCAAATTTTCAAAATGATTCAAAAGCCAGAAGCCAAAAAAAAAATTAGAAACCCTTCATTTGAATGAAAAATAAGTCTGCTATATACAAAAGATTTTAGAATCATGTCTATAGTAATTAAGTACAATCTATTTGTATTAATTAAAGTTGTGCCATGGAAGGCATAGAACAGAAGAAAAAATTTGAGGGGAAAATGAGAGACAGATGGTATTCATTAAGGGGAAAGTCAGTTTGCAGAGCCAGGGCAATAAGTTACAGAGAACTTAAAAAATAAAAAAAGGCAAGTGAAGTCACAATTCACCATAGGTGGCATGTCGGGCAGGTCCCAAGGTGGCCCCCAGGCTCTCCTGATGGCCACACATCCCTGCTACTTGAGGATGAGCAGGACCTGTGACTTACAGCTAACCAATAGGATATGGTAAGGGTGATGGGATGTCATACTTGGGATCATGTTATCTTATATAACACGCCATCAAGTAAGGGGCCATATTGCAAAAGTCCACCTATGGAAAAGTCACAGGTAGCCTCTGGGACTGCAGGCATACTTATCCCATTGTTCTTACCACTTTCTGAAGCAGTTCACAATGTTCACCTTTCACAGCCATTTTGACTTTGAGGGAAGATCCAGAGGTCACACAGCACCAGGTCTCATGAATAAGGAGGATGAGGACATGCCATAA